>PVJH01029768.1:0-25512 GCA_004026705.1 Nesogale talazaci | reverse complement strand
TCCCTGGACGTCAGAGCCATGCTGCGCCCCACAAAGTGTTTAGTGGCTGGTTTTTCAGAAACAGGTTGCCAGACCTTTTTTCTGATGTCCCTGAGTGGGCTCAACCTCCAAAGCACTGGGCAGCGCCTGGGGATACCTGCACGGCCTTGCGCTGTGGGAGCAAATTTACTGGGATGAGAGATTGCTAAGAACCCCGGGGCAAAGGTTAAGGTGTTCCTACTGCAGGGATTTCAGGGCCCAGGATTGATCCCATTGCAAGCTAACCCCTTTCCCAGTTTGGCTTAGGGAATATGGTTGCCAGGATATCTCAAAAAAGAAGTACTGTATTAGTTGGGCCACAAAATGCACTTTGCCCCTCAAAAGTGGGGGGAAAGTAAGGGTGTGTCTTATAGTCCAAAGGTGTGGTGCCCCAGAACGTTTGCTTATGATCCCATACGCCCGCTGACTGTCCTCTGCTGTTTGCACACTGTGGATTGCTGTGTGTTCACGAGAAGTCTCCATGTTAGTCAGGTCACATGATCCGCACAACGCATGCTTCCCCTCATTTGTTCATGAAAATGATGATGGTTCTTTACACCACTCTTGAGTTTACGCTGTTAAATATTGCCGTAGTTTGCTTCTTTTAATAAATATTATAGTATACTGGTACTGTTTGGTTCAGGATATATGTTTTTGTTTGTTTGTTTGTTTTCCTGCTCTAAAAGTTTGTTTTCCTTACTGGGTGCATCTTATGGTCAGGGGTGTTTAATGGTTCGAAAAAATATGGTAAGTCCCCAAAGAGCACTAGAGGGGCTTTAGAACTAAGCTGTGAAACGGAAACACAAGTAAATCAAGGCCTGGGGTCTCGCCAAATATGTCACATTCAAATTTCTAGGAACCACATTAGAACAGGTAAAACAAAGCAGGTAGGATTCATTTTCTCCATGTAGTTCATTTAACCCTGAAAGTCCCAAATCGTTTTGATAAAGCGGTAGTGGTCACAACAACCCGACACCTCACAGGATCAAAACGTGATCCACCGAGTTCGGACGCCCTGGTTTCCCAAAGCGAGCTTGCCGGGCCTTTCTTTCTAGCTCCACTGCAACCTGCGAGCCTCGCAGGAACGCGCCAGCCTCCGCTGACAGCCCCGTGGTAGCTGCGTCTGCGGTGCATTTCTGGTCCTTATTCCGAGACCCTCGCAGGACCCTGCCTCCCTCCCTCAGAGCAGTTGGCGCTTTCAAACTGGTGCGTGCGCACAGCACATCATCAATTCAGACAAGACCCACTGCAGTTCTCGATAGGCTGGCATGTCCTGTGCATTCGGGTGGGAGTCTTGGATAGTACTTCCTGTCGGGGACCCTGAGAGCCCAGCCAGAAGCCAGCCGGTCTTTCTCTCGGGCTCACACAGCCCCCTGGACATCCCCAAGATACCACTATTCCTGGTTGGCCTCCTCATACAGCTGAAAGAAACCAGTCTTGGAGTCCGTCAGTGGTTTGCCTGGGTTCTTGCTGGAGCAGATTCCCTTCCAATTGAATTGGCCACACTGTCCCCAGGATCAGTTCACAAAGTTAACCCAGAAAGAACCCAGTCCAGAAGCCACCCATCCCCAGACAACATCAGGGGCGATGGTAGTTTTCTGGGCTGCATACTGGCATCATCGTGGGGAACTCTTAAAACAGACTTATGGTGGGCAAGGCGCTTCACTGCAGGATCATTAACTGTGAGTGTCTGGGGTGTGGACACTGATCCCTAGTGCAATCTGGTGGAGTGGTGATTTAAGTGTTGGACTGCACACAACAAGGTCTGGGTTCAAATCCTATAGCCAGTTCTTGGGGGAAAGATGAGGTGTTCTGCTCCAATGAAGATGCACGGCTTCGGAAATCAGCCTGGGAAGTTCTGCCCTTCCCTGCCAGGTCAGTGGGAGTTGGACAGGACTTGGTGACCTTGAGTTTGGTTTGGGTTTGTTTGTTTAGGTGCCATGAGCGTTGAGATCTAGTTGAAAACTGTCAGCGTTACTAGCCTCTAACATATCCTCATGGTCTGGTAGGCACAATTGTATATTGATAATTGATAACAATTATAGTCGTAAAGTCATAGAGAGCATGAGAGATAGAAATAATGGAGTCAGACACATTTCATGGTAGCATGCTCACCTCAGCCCCATTTGATGGTCCACGTGGAGAGAGAGAGTGAGTGGGGAAAGGGAACAGGGAGGAGAGGAATAGGAGTAGGGGGAGGAGAGATGGCCTAGCGAGGGTGAGAGAGCTCCTTTATTCTGACCAAGCCTTATATATCTTTGGGGGACATGCAAGGCCCCTAATTACAGGTAAGAACAAACGTCACAGGAAAGAGTGATCCTACAGGTTATACAGGAATGAGGGACGATCTAGAGGCACATATATTATAGGAAAGGGAGGTTATGGGGTCTGTGTTAGTCTGGGTAGACTAGAGAAACAAATTCATAGACAGGCATATGGATATAAGGGAAAGGTTTATATATAAGGGGAATAGACATTGAGAAAGCATCCCAACCCAGTCCAGTCCAAGGTCATAAATCCAACATTAGCCCATATGTCTGATACCAGTCTATAACGTCTCCTTCCAACTCACAAAGTCACAAGCGAGTGGGTGCAGTCCCAGTTCCGTCAGGGGTCCCCTCATAGCTCCTCATTTTCAGGGATCAGTGTCCATCAGAAGTATCCATTGGTGATAGAAACATCTCAGCACTGGCATGGGTCTCTCTGTGGCTTTTCCAGCTTCAGAGGTCTGGTTCCATCAGGGTAAGGCCGTGTGGCTTCTCCAGCTCCTCCAGCTCCTCCAGTTCCTCAGATGCTGCCATCTTGTCTTTCCAGTCATTCCCAACAACTGGGGAAAAAATAGTCTCTTATCACCACGATGGAAATACCGCAAGACTTCTCAGAATTCTCAGGAGAAATCCATGACCACACAGAGACCTCATTGGCTATCTCCAGATTAACAGGCTAGACTCCACCCCTACATTCCAATCATGAAGTTGACATCATGTGACAAGATGGGTGAACCTAAGATTCCTGATGGCGGGAGGCCTAACCTTGATTGCCCTTAGCCTGAAGACTTGATTTAACTAATGCTTTCAGGAGAAGTGACCTGGCAGACTGAAACTCTCAGGGAGAATAACTAACTTTTATTCTGACCTCCCATCAGATGCTGGCAAATGGTTACTCATACTTGCTTAATATTTTGGCAGAGATATGGTTATGGGAAAGTCTTAAATTCCTCCAACAGGAAACACCGTGGCCTAGTGGGTTACGTCAGCGCTGGGCTGCTCACCACAAGGTCAGCAGTTTGAAGTCCCCAGCTGCTTCTCTAATCCAGAAACTGTTCAGATTTCTCCATTGAGCCCCAGATTTAGAAGCAAAGCAAACCCTGAGTTACATGCTGCATTCAGCTGCTCCGTCTTCCTCTCCTGTCACCGGGAATGCACCTCAGTCTTTCTTTGCTCTTCACGACCCTGGGTTTTTGGACGAGGACAGGATCGTTATTTTTAGACTGTCCCTTAACTTGAACGTGTTTGCTCTTCCATCCTGGTTAGATTCTTAGGTGTTGGGGCCGGGTCTCTGACAGCAGCGATTGTCAGCGTGCCCCATTCTTGGTGAAGTGAATTGTGACAGTGAAGGAAGTGGCATGGGGGCCATTTCTGGCCTCAGAAAGGAGGAGACGCCCAACACACCCGCCCCAGGCCAATTGTCTGGAGGAGGCAGATGTCAGGCACGCCTCCACCCTTCACCCTCTGTTTATTCCATTCTGACATGCCAGTGCCTCCCGGGAGACTCAACTTCTCTCCTGGGCTCCATAATCCATGACAGTGGCCACCCAGAACTATATAGTTCACACCACCACAGTGAGGGAACGGGGGAGGAATCTATAGACTCCGTAACTGGATTGATTATTGTTAAATATTTTTTGTCATCCTTACAATGAATTCTAGTTAATGTTGACTACCTAAGGGCATAGCAGGGGAGGTTAGGAGGAAGGGGATGGTAGGTGATCACCCAACTCTAGTGACCGAACTGTTGAACTGTATGATGTGTGAATTCTATGCCAATAAAAACAAAGGGGGGAAATTAATTAATGAATTGTTTTTAAAGTTCCTTGCCAATCGATCTCTCAAATGGAGCAAGTTTTGGATTACAGCACACCACAGTTTCATCTGTCTACTCCTTTGGGCTGAATGGCTTCCAAATAAGCTCCCCCTGGCCCCCAAATAACTTCTTTTTAAGGTAGCACTCAACGTCGTGGTTACGCATTGGGCTGCTAATCTAAAGTCAGCAGTTCAAAACCACGAGCTGTTCCTCTGGAGAAAGGCACCTACCTCACAAAGAGTTACAGTCTGGGAAGCTCACATGGACAGTTAGACCCTGTCCTGTGGGGGCGGGGGTGGGGAGTGGGGGGAGGGACTGTGAGTCAGACTTGACCGCAGTGAGAACGTTGATAAAAAGCCTCCTCCCACCCTCCCAGCCCCAGATTAGGCCTGATATTTGTTTTCGTCATGTATCAATGCTTGGTTGCTCTTGTGTGCCCAGAGGCGGGGTGGGCGGGCTGGGGATGAGAAGGAGAAGGTGTGTGGCTCCTGCCCCGGCACAGTTGCCTCTGATGTCTCAGTATTTCTGCCCTGGGTGGTCTCTGGTTTGTCTTCAGACTGGCATCCTCCCAGTTTCCTCTCCTGACTGCTGGCAGAGCCTTCTTCTGGGCTGCCTCACACTGCTGGACAAAGTCATGTTGTCATGGAGACCATGGCCACAACGAACGTAGGTCCCTCAGCCTCGGGTGGCCTCTGGCATGAGGAGGGTCTCCTCCTCACTTTTGAACAAAGTAACGCTCCTCATTGGTTGCCATCAACTTTATCACCACAGCGTGGACTGGACCACCGGGCTGTCCCCCAGGCTGTCTGTGAACGTCACGGAAACAGGGCACCCTGGTCACGGAAACATCTCCCCTCTGGTGGGCTTGAACTGCCAGCCTTTTTAGATTGCCAACCGAGTGCAAAGCTCCTGCCACACCAATGGTTTGTTGTGGTGGTTGTTGCTGTGGTGGTTAGAGCCAGTGAGTTGGTTCTGGCCCAGAGCCACCCTGTGCACAACAGACGGAAACACAGCCCAGCTGGGTGCCAGTCTCACACGCATTCCTCTGCCTGGGGCCAGTGTGGGAGCCACTGTGTCCCGTGCGCAGGACGTCGCCAGCACGCTGTGAGAGTGGACCTGTGAGAAGGGCCAGTGGTCCCTCGCACCGCATGTGTCTCCGTTGTCCCACGGGACGCGACGGTTACAGGACACAAGGGCAAAGATGGGACCCGCGTGCATTGCAAGATGGGCCCCAGCAGCAGGGCAGTTGCTCAGGGGTAGATTTAGGGTCCAATTGCCAGGGGAAGGCTCCCCAGGTGGTGACGAGGAGAGGAGATGCCACCGGGCTCACAGCGGAGGCAGGTGACTACTTGGCTGCCACCCATGTCGTTGTGTTTGAATCAGGCAGCCGGTTAAAAATAGCAGGTGTCAGTTGAAGGCGGTCAGAAAGCGCACCTGTGGGCCTGTTGGGCAGGAGGAGAGTGGGTGAGTGAGTGAGGAGAACCCCCAGGAACATGAAGAACCTGTGGCTGGTGAGGGAGGGTGCCCTACAGGGGAAGGCTCACAGCTGCCTGGGCCCGTGCGTGTCCCAGGACACCAGGGAAGGACGGAAAGCTAAAGATGGAGGCAGCCCAGCCCAATTACTGGGTGGGGACATAGATCTTTACATCTGCAGACTGCAGCAACTCAGCCTTACCACCCCCTACCCCCCCACCCCTCTCACCCCCCCATAAAAGGAGAAGTGCTGGAATTTCCCTGACTTCCCAGGCCGAACCAAAGAAGCCAAAGGCCCAGTCTGAATAACCCTGCAGAAAGCAAACACGGAAGCTGTCATAGATACCGTCGCTCACCCAACCTGTTCTTTAAAACCACAGCGGGCCTCTTGCCTGCCGGGGTGGGCTGTTGACATTTTGTTCCAGCCTCTCGGAACTTGCCGGCTCTGGTTCTGGTAACTGCTATGAGTTGGCAGTTCAAGACCACTGGCTGCTCCTCCGGAGGAACACGGGGCTTTCCACTCCAGTGAACAGTTAGTCTAGGAAACTCACAGAGGCAGTTCTGCCTGGCCCTATGGGATTGCTTTGGACTGGCTGCGAATATCAACTCCGTGGCAGGGGGTGGGCTTTTTGGGTAGAAGACAAAGCGCGATTGTTCCAACCCGTTGCCTTCAGGTCCTCACAAACCTCTCTCCGTAGGGTCATGGGGTCTAATGATGTCTTCCCCCAAAGTAGATCACCAGGCGTTTCTTCTGAGGCAGCTCTGGGTGGACCGTGAACAGCCGAGCACAGTGACCACTCACACCACCCACGAGTTCTGGGATTGCCCCGACTCTCACCTTATCCACATTCCTCGCTCAGGGAATTTCCCACACTGAGGGTTTATTCTGTTGATTCAGCATTGCCTCATATCTAAGGCCTTGAACCAACAACAGTAACTCAGTCCATTGCCATCCAGTTGACTTGACCCCAAATATGTCAGAGAAGAACCGGGGTCCGTGGTTTTCAGTGGCTGGTTGTATTAAGGTGGGTGGATGAGAGAGGCAAATCTGGTGACTAAGAAGAGCTTTGTATCAAAAGGAGTTCTACAGCAAGAAAACATCCCAGCCCAAGCCAACTAAGCCCGTAAGTCCCTCCTGAGGCTCACACAGCCACATGCAATGACGCAGACTGCAGGAAGATCACAGTGGGTCCCAGGTGTTCACATGGCTGGGCTCCGTCAGATCTCAGGGTGGCCAGCAAGCAGGAAGGGAGAGCCAGAGAGAGAATGGGAGGGTCCTGGTGTCCTCCTTATGCCCACACCTCCTGGTGTCCACACTCCCTAGGAAACAGCATCACCTGATTGCAGACCGCAGTCCACCTCAACACTCTCCTACATCTTCAGGCTGACATAAAAGATCTAACGATCACACTGGTCTCTTGGAGGCAGATCACCAGGCTTATCTTCTGAGGTGACTTTGGGTGGACTCGAACCTCCAACCTCAGTGTTTGCTCCTGAACTTGTTTTACGCTCCAAAAATGGTTTCTCAAGGCTCACGCTGCTCCTCTCCAGGTGCGATCCCTCCTGAAGCGAGAAGACAAGAAGCCACGTCTTGTTTTGATGAGCAGCAAAATTATGATATAATTTTCCAATTAACTGAATAAAGTGCAGGATGCATGGCCCCAAGCCATCTATCAAGTCCACCTTGATCAGCCTACACACTTTCAAAGCAGGCCGGGGAGGGGAGTAGTGCAGGCCTGGAAGGCTGCTACCTCGGAGGGAGGGCGTGGGGTGGGGGTGGCGCGGGAGGGGAAGGGGGGGGCTGCTGCCTCACCTTGCCGCCCCAGGGTGAGCTGTGTGTTAGAGTCTGTTGGTCCTCGTGGTGGGTAGCTCCTCTGAGTGCTTCTGAGAGCCTTTTGTCCACAGGGGTAGAGGCCCTAATTTGGCCAATTCCAGGCTGAAAAGATCAAGTGTAGATTTCATATCTGAGTTTTTAAGTGCTGGTAAGAAGTCGCATTAAGTTATCAAATGCACTCCAGGGCTAGCTCCATGGCCGAGCGACCCTGGCGTTGGGGGTGTCACTCTGCATCCAAAAGAAAAGGAAAAGTGTTTGGTTGAGATGCTCGGGGCAAGTGGGGATTGATCCAGTTACTTTCAAACTAATCTAATCCAGACGGCATGAGCGCGCGGAATACCTTTCTGGGGCTGGAACTTGCTTGCTGGACAAGGTGTTCCTTTTTATGGGATTTGAAACCTTTGGAAGGAGCAGTGCGGCTGCCAAACCTGTTCCCAATGAAATAGTGGGTGTGATTGAGAGATTGTAGCCTCAGTCCAGCGCAGCCCAGGGAGAGTCATTTCTCAGTGAATGATTCCGAGCCTCTTCTTCTCTCAGTCTCTCTGTCTCTCTCACACAGAGACACAAGCAGTTACGCACCCACATGTATATGGAAGACACTTTCACCTCCGCCAGGGTGAAGGCAAAAAGTGTTGCGAAGGGTTCTGGTTCATGCGTGCACAGGTTGCTGCAGCCAGGTCTGATGGAAGGAACTGGCTTCAGAGGGGATCTGCTGGGACAGTTGATTGAAAGCACAGGGGGCAATGCTGGTGTCTGCATTACGGAACCCCCAAAGAGAGCAATCTTGAAGGTCACGGGATAATCATAAGAACTTTTGTGTGTGTGTGTGTGTGTTGCATCACTGCTCTGGTGGCAGTAGGAAGCCCAGCCTTGCTCCTGGAGAGCTGCTGCTGCATTTAAACTGTCAACCCTGTGGCCGCAGTCCCACGCACAACCCCTAGGCCACCAGGGCTCAGCCAATCATAAAGAACTTTTAAGAAATCGGGAAGCTACCTTGTGAGGTCAAGAAAGATGAGACGAGAACTTTTTTTTCCCCATCACAAAAGGCACCGGCTCATTCTTCAAGGGTAGCCAAGGCTGTCTGGGAGAATTTCGGTGGGAGACCTTAACCTTATCTCAAATCCCAGAGAGCCCTGAAACCTTCCCCGTGAGACACATGTGCTCTGCAAACTGGACAAGAATGTAATTGAGCCCTTCAGCAAACTGCTATTTTGGTGTGGTGTAAATTGAAGCACCCGGGATTCTTTTTTTTTTTTTTTTTTAGGGTTTTTTTGTGTGTGTGTGTGGGCATCACTGCCTCTGGTGGTCGTGGGCGCTACCTAGCTGCCGCTGGATTCGAACCGCCAAGCCTGCGGGCTGCAGTTCTGCACTCAACCACTTACGCCACCAGGACTCAGCCCCACCCGGGATTCTTTAGAGCAGGGTTAGGTCACTGCCACGGGGTCCCTGCCGACGCACAGCGACCCTGTGAGGCAAGTGAGAGCTGCCCCTGTGAGCGTCCACGTCCGGAACTGTTAACCAGAGTACAAAGCCCATCTCTTTCCCCAAACTGCTGACCCATCGATGGTGGTGCAACACAGCCCCACTGGACCACCAGGGCTCCTCGGAGAAGGGTGAGGAGACGTGCACCCCACCTGCAGAAGTGCACAGGTGAGGGCGGCAGACGGGCCAAGGAACACAGCCTCGCCTTTAGATGTTCTTCTTCTGTAAAGGACTTTCAGACCGCCCTTGAGTATGCGAGTGTGTTTTTCTGTGGAGACTCTGGCTGGTGCAACCGTTCAAGCGAACGGAAAAGCTGGAGGTTCCAGGTCACCCAGATGGCCCCAGAAGAAAAGGTTAACCTGCCAAAAAATCCACCATGAAAAACCCTGTAGGACATCACTTTGCTCTGATCCAGGTGGGAGTGCCAGGGGTCCCAATGGACTTGTGTTGATGGGTGTGTGTGTGTGCTGCTTCGGCCTTGTGCTCTCTCATTCCCCTGTGACAGGCTCGTGCCCTGCTACCACCTCCGCCCCCCCATTCTAACTAGTTAGTCCCTGGTGGCACAGTGGTTCTGCACTGGGTTGCTAACCCCAACGCCAGCAATTCAAAACCACCAGCTCCTCTTGGGAGAAAGATGGGGACTTCTAGTCCTGTAAATAGTCACCTCTGGGAAGCCCATGGGGCAGTGCTGCCCTGTTGGCGTTGTGTCAATGGCAGTGAGTTAGGTTTGTTTTTGTTTTTGTTTTTTTTGGGGGGGGTAACGCATCAGACTCTTACAGGTGCCGGGGAGTCAGTCAACAAAAGCAAACTCCAGCCTGCATTCCGGGGGGAGAGGTGGGTGGGATGTCACACTGCAGTGAGGTGACAGCAGAGCCAGGGGTGACGGGCAGGATGGCGGGCTGTTTGTCGAAGTCACCAGAGGAGGCCTGTCTGAGAGAGGTCCATTTGAACCAAGGTCAGAGTGGCAGGAGTCAGGGAGAGAAATGCTATCATCGGAAGGAAGGATGATTCAGGCAAAGAAACAGCCAAATCAAGGGTTCTGGGTAGGAGGTGAAAAGTGTAGTTGGCATGTTAGAGTGTGGGAAAGATTTCTCCCAAGTTGTCTCCCCCAATTATATGCCAAGCCTAGCTGCTTGCTACACCACGTGCCAAACGACCGTATACTTGGAGGTCAACGGAAGTAGGTCAGGGGTGATTCTCCCTAAGGGTTACCAGTCATCTAGAGCAATCAGGCTGTATAGTCTGTTCTGCCCTAAGTAGGGTCCACTTTCTTCTGATAAGGACAGTCATAGATTGTTTCCCTGAAGGAGAGCCCAGGGAGCTCAAGACCACTCAAGGGTGACCATGGGTAGGCAGCCATCATGAATCAAGGGTCCTCTCATATTGTCACATGTGTATCCCTAGTCCCTCCCCTTCCTATAGCATGTACACCCCTAGACTGTTCCCCTCCCCTTACTGTATTTCCTATAGTACAACCCCTTCCTGTGACATATGTCTTTACTTGTAATTAGGGGGCTTGCATGCCCCCAAAGATATATAAGCCATGGGGCTGAACCCCGGTGGTGTAGTAATTGTGTGCGGGACTGCTGCCCACTGGGTTGGTAGTTCAAATCCAGCAGCAGCTCTCCAGAAGCAAGGCTGAACCTCCTACTCCCACCAGAGTGATGCCCCCCCAAAGATATACAAGCCTTGGTTAGAAATAAATCACTCTCTCTCCTGCCCTGCTCTCCTCCTGCATCCCCACATGGACCACCAACAAGGGCTGAGGTGAGCATATTACCGTAAAATGTGTCTGACTTCTTTATTTTACCCTCCTTCCTATCTTTTTTATTCGCTATGACTTTATATATATACATATATATTACAGTTGCATTTACTGGACCCATAATAGTATGAGGGGCTGGCTTTCCCCCATATTGGGGGTGCAGGAATGAGACTTTGGTGGCTGGATCCAAGGGGGAGAGAGGTGAGTCTTGAGGTCAGGTGAATGGAAGGAATCTTGACCTTTGTTGGAGTGAGGAAGCCATAGGGAGTCTTGCCACATACCGGTCAGGCTGCAGCAGAAGCTGGAACCCAGACAGGTACACATTGACCCCTGCACGGGAAAGATGCTGGATGCATCCGGGAGAGTGTGGGGCTTAGCGAGGAGGCGGTTGGGCTCGGACAGAGAGAAGAGGATGCTGGGAGTCAGGGGAACAAAATCACGGGTAAGTGAGGGCAGGAACAAGAGGAGGACCTCCGGATGAGATAGAGTGGCATAGCGGCTGCCACAAGTTGTTCAAACGGAGGAGTAATTGAGAGGATTTTGCAGGATCGATCAGTCCATTGTTGTCCGAGGGATCCAGATGCATCGAACAGCAAGAATAACACCGGATAAAAGAGGACACAGGCCGCACCTCAGGGAGACTCACAGCTTAGGAGAAAAGATGTTAGGAGCATACTGCCTGCCCTCACCCCCTTACAGTTGATTGACAGATGACACAGTGAGGAGTGATCGCATCATCACATAACTGCCAAACAATTCAGAATTCTGGCCTAGCCAAGTTAACACATATTGGTGGAGGGAGGCACAATCAATCCATGACAAGTGTCAAACCATACAGCCACTGAGAGGTTTTATTGGAGAAAGCCTCTGTAACTCCCATTCCTACCATCTCTCTACTTAACATAAGCACTGATCGAATTCTGGAGTCAGGTTGCCTAACAAAATAAACAGTCCCAAATCTTGGTAGCATAACGGAATGCAGGGTTGCATCTTGTTCAAGACACATGACCGTGTGGTCGGAAACGGCAGCGGCTTGGAAGAAGCACGGCCAGAATGCTCCTGGGAAGCCAGGATGGAGAGACGCTGTCCATCCTTGGACGTGCTGTTGAGGGAGAAGAGTCCCCGGGAAAGGCCACGCACGATGCTCGGGAAAGTGGAGGGGCCGTGGAACAGATGGATTGGCACGGCGGCTGCCACACGAGGCTCAAGCATAAGAAGCCTTGTGAGGATGATGCAGCACCAGGTGAAGCTTGGTTCTGTGGGACACAGGGTGGCATCAGAATAATTACTGGGTGGCACCTGACAACAAAGCTGCTCCGTCTGATCCCTTGGGGGCCCAGGCCCTTCCATCTGTGCCTCTCCTATCATCTGAGATTCCTGAGTGTGGCCTTGTCCTCGGTGCCCCTCCATCCTCCCCCTGTGACAGTCGGGGGGGGGGAGGGGGGAGAGAGAGAGAGAACAGCCACATTGGAGTATCAAGGAGCAGACCTGCAAGTGACCCTTCTTCCAGAACTTCGCCACACCACCTGGCCCACTTTCACTCCTCGTGTTTGTCCTCAGCGTATTGCTTGCTGCTGGTGCTGGCACGTCGGTTAGACCCATAGCAACCGTGCACAGCAGAGCAAAGCACTGCCAGGCCCTGTGCCAGCCTCATAATCTCGGCCTCACGGGAACGTGCCTGAGCCCTTTGAGGCAGCCGCCTCACGGAGGGCCATCCTCTCCTTCGCTGCCCCTCTACTTTACCACACACAGTGTCCTCCAGGACTGGTCTCCCCCGACAACACGTCAAAATTATGTATGATGAAGTCTTGCAGTCTGGCCTCTAAGAAGTTCTCTGGCCTTACTTCTTACAGGACAGATCTGTTTGTCCTTTTAGCAGTTCCATGATACTTTCTGTATTCTTCACCAGTACCACAATCCAAATGCCTCCATTCTTCTGCACTCTTCTTCATTCAACATCCAACAAAGCTCATCACTTAATGATAGCTTATTACTAATCACTTAGGAATAGCCACACCTGGCCATTTCGTGATGTCATTAGTGGCTAACGTGCCAATGCCCGACTCACGTGTACAGACCCCACATACAGTCAGTCACCACACACACTGGAATGAGATGTTACCTGTGCCACCCTGTGTTAGACAGGGTTCTCTAGAGAAACAAAACCAGGACACTAATAATGATAGATAGATGATGATAGATAGATAGAATATAAGAAATAAATCATTGGCTGAGCCCCAGTGGTGCAGTAGTTGAGTGCGGGACTGCGGCCCACTGGCTTGACAGGTCAAATCCAGCAGCAGCTCTCCAGGAGCAAGTCTGGGTAGCTCCCACGACCACCAGAAGGCAATGATGACCCCCCCAAAAAGAAAGAAATAAACCGTTAACTAATCTTTAAAGCAGTATAAATGGCTCAGTGCAACTCACGTGTGTGAGATAGCTAATACACTGGCAGTCCTTTGAGTCTCAAGGGCTGCCGGGTAGTCCTCTGTAGAGCAATCCCAGCTATCCAGCCATAAGCAGCAAACAGCAAGGCAGGTCACTAACAGTCAGCCAGATGACAGGGTCCGACAGTCCCAAACTCAAGAGATGTATATTCCTGGAGCATGGAGAAGCAGGGTTCGAAAGAAGCTCGACTCACAGTGACGCAGTCCACAGATTAGGTGTCCCACGGGTAGTGTGGCTTGGAGATCGAGGCACAGGACAAACAAGGCAGCTGGCTGGTCTGAAGATCCAAGAGCAAGAGAGAGAAGAGCCGGGGTCACAGAGTCATTTATCTCTCCGCCCTTCAATTGATCTCACATGTGTTCATTGGCCATGTTGGCACAACAAACCTATCTATCACATAGGTCAGTGGATTTCACTGTGACCCTCTTTGGCTGATGTTCAGAAAGAGATCACTAGATCTTTCTTCCTGGTCCATCTTAGTCTGGAAGCACCATGGGAATCTCAACATCAGAGACAGACGTGACTTTGTGTGAAGCTCCTCCGCTGGAGTTCAGCTCAGGTCTCCTACACACAAAGCAAGAATTGGGCCACGGAACCACTGATGGTTTGCATCTACTCTTGCAGTGCCTGCTCAGATACATAAGATGTAGGCTGGTAGCTTTAGCCCTTCTTACACTGACTAGTAAGTTCTGCTTCTAGTTCCTTGCTAGGGTCTAGACAAAGGACTGGACCCCCAGTGGGGTACAAGCTATGCGTTGTTGGCTAACCACCATATTCTCAGTTTGAAACCCCTAGTGGCTCCCAGGAAGAAAAAAAGGTGAGGCTTACTATACTCATTGATGTTTGGAAAATGATGGCAGCATGTGTATGTGTGCTTAATACAATTGAATGATGGATTGTTATAAGTTTTGTAAAAAAAAAATTTTGTAAGAGTTTCCCACTAAAATGATTAAAAAAGTAAATAACGTAAAAATATTTAAAAAAATTTTTAAATAGACGTCTAGTCTTAAATACCCAGAGATAGTGCTACCCTATCCTACAGAGTCAAGTGGACTTGTGGCAGTGAGGTTGGTTTTTGGAACTTGCCCCCTTCTTCCACACCATCTCTATCTACATGGACTCCTTGATACTGTCTCCCTTTACACCCTACCCCGCTTCTCGTAGCCCCCTCCCCATGAACCCCTTATCCTACTGGCTGTCCCTGTAGGGCTCCCCTTTCTGGTCCCGGTACTCCTGTGCCATCCTGAGCCCTCTCTCTGGGGCTTTCCTCCGCCTGTAGAAATGCTGACTCACCGCTTCAGGGCTTTGTCCCCTGCCCACTCCCGGGGCCTTTGCCAAGCCTCTGAACACACTTAGAAGTACAAAAGAAAAGAAAAAAACAAAAAACCCACTCCTTTCTGGAAAAGAACTGGAAACAAGTAGAAACACCTTTGAGTATTTGCGAATGAAAGGGTGGGGTGCCCATCTAAGTAAGGCATTAGAGGGTACTGTTATTTTACCAAGGCCGGGACAAGACAATAGAATTCCGTTCTCTTCCCAGAAGTGAGGTTGTGAAATTGGCCCCTGGCGATTAGAGGACCTTAGCGCAGGGATGTGGGTTCCGGGCACTGATGTCCTTCTAGCTACCTCTGAGAGTGACTCCAAGAAAGTCAGCCCGAGGGAAACGTAGACTAGTTGGAGGGATTGGTGTCAGGGAAGAGAGGAAGAACGGATCACATTTGGCTTCTTCTAACACTTAGCCACCATAGTCTGACCATACTGTTATTGTTGGTAGGGTACCATCGAGTTGGTTCTGACCCACAATGACCCTGTGCCCAATAGATGGAAACCCTACCCGGTTCTGTGCCAGCCTTACAGTCGGTCCTCTGCCTGAGCCCCTTGTTGCAGACACTGTGTCAATCCATCTCCTTGAGGACCTTCCTCTCTTTTCACCGCCCTTCCGTTTAATCCACATGGTGTCCTTCTTCAGGGGCTGGCTGCTCTAGGCAACGTGCTGCCCAAAGTACATCATCAGATGCAGTCTCACCATCCTGGCCTCTTAACGAGCGCTCTGGTTGCACGTCTTCCAAGACAGATCTGTTTGCCCTTTGGGCAGTCCAGGGTATTTTCAATATTCTTCACCAGCACCACAATTCGAACGCATCAATGCATCTTGAGTCTTCACGTAGGCTAAGCCTCATGCCAGCAAACCTAAACCGAGCTAGTTTCTGTTTCCTATACCTGCCTGACCCTTCCAGGAGCTAAAACTTAAGCCCATCAGCCACCCTTCCCCAAACGGAAGCCTGAGCTAATCAAGTTGGACTTGTCTACAACCCAGTTCAAAAGTCCTCCTTGATCCCAAGGAAAGAAGCAAAGTGCCCACTTGCCAATCCGCCCAGCATGGTGTGCTGGTTCCCGTGCGCCCGAGCCCACAGAAGCTCTTCTGCTTCATGAGCTGCCCAAAACAAAGCGTAGGAGTCCGCTTGCATACAGATGCCACATTGTGGACATTTTCGTCCGAATAGCAGCTTTTGCTCTTGGTGTGAGTTCCCATCCAGTGGATCCTGTTCGCAACCAGTTCTTCAAGAGGAAGAAGAAAAATTCGTTCTCTTTCCCTCCAAGCTCAGCTGTTCTGAGAAGCCATTTGTCAACGGTGAGGTAGGTCCTGGTCCCTCATCTGACGTGATCGGAAGTGCCATTTGCTGCCTTCCACCAGCGGGGACTCCGTCGGGATTCGTTTCTCCAGGATTTATGGGCGGTGGTTTGTGGTTGATGAGGGCTCGGGTGCCCATCATAGCACTGGCTCCTCACAGGGAAGCAGGTAGCAGTTCTGAGGGGTGATAGTTGGTGTCCGACACCTTCCTCCCAGGCTGAGTCCTGGTTTGTATAAGTCTTGTTCCTCCTCCCCCTCCCCTCTTCCACCCTCCTGTGAGGGGGCTCCTGGCTGCCTTCCAAGATTGTCCACGTTGCACGCAGAGTGCTTCTAGGGCCAGAAATGGTTTATGGGACTCAAGTGATTGCTTCTGTAGAATGCCCTGCTTGGCACGGCCTGGGGCTGCTCCTCACAGAGAGGGCGGCATGAGGAAGGACTGGTTGAATCCATGAGGAGGAGTGAGCCTGCTGTGTCTTCTCTTGGCGTTGAGAATTCCTGCCAGAGAGACCTGTGCTCACCTGGGAGGAAGGTCCCAAACTTCGTAGACCTTCCTCCCTCATTACTCCCATTACACCTTGGGGAACACGGGCTTGGCACCTGGGGAGCCAACCAGGCATTGAGTTGGCTCAAAGTCAAAACAAGCAAACAAAAAACCCTCACTGCCACTGAGTGGGTGCTGACTCATCGCAAAAACCCCTCCCACCCCCTCCCGTGGGTGTCTGAGTGTTTGCAGGAGCAGAAAGTCCAGCCTTCCTCCTGCAGAGCTGCTGGAGGTTTCGAACTGCCCACCATGGGGCCTGCAGCCCACCAGAGCTCCACACTCAGACCCCTGACTTCTCTTGCGCCCCTGACCAAAACTACACGCTCTGGACTTTTCTGTGACAGCTTTTCTGGAAATAGATCTCCGGGCCTTTCTTCTGAAATGCCTCTGGGTGAGCTCAGGCCCCTCCGCTAGCCCATGACCATCTGTGGCCCCAGGACTCCTCAGGTAACCTACCGTTCCATCCTGGTCAGCCCCGACTCACTGCCCTCTCTCTGTCTCTGTCTCAATAACTTGTCTATTTGTTTTCATGGTGAAAAGGAAAGGGGTGTTGAACCCAAGAGTGACTTCCCCTATTTTTCTGAAGACATAATGGCCACTATTCTGGGGGGGAGTATGTGTGTTTGTTGATGGTGGTGTCATTTCTCAAGGAGTCTTCACCTATCTTTTAAAAAGAAAAAGAGAAAAAATGCCTTGTCCTACACTACTCTGGGCTTTGTCCTGTGAGGGTCGCCAACAAACCAAAGAGCTAAGGAACCTTTGGGCCAAACGGCAATCTTTCATTTCCCTAACGAGGAGGAAACAGCTTTCTGTTCCCCAGAGGTGCCCCTCGTGGTCCTTGTGGTCCAGCAGCGCTGGGAACCCCAGATGGAGTCCCAGTGTGAGCCAGCTCAGGGGCTAGCTGAGCCCCACCACTCCCCTCTTCCTGGAGCCGTCCACAGCTCCGTGCCGTCTAGACTTGCTTTAGGAGAGGAGAGCTGCAGGTCCGATAACTGCAGGTGAAAACTTTCGAAGCAAGCATTTCCACGGAAATAAAACCTGCCCACCAAAAAGGGTGCAAGTCATGTACGCGTGGCCCAGCAAACCCTCCAAAGGTAACCGTGCACCTGCCATTCAGAGCAGCAAAAAGAGCATCGCCAGCTGCCCTGTCACAAATCCCTCTCCTCCCAAAGAGAACCCTCCCGGGAGATGCGCAGGTCTCTGAAGAAGGCGTTGGGTTAAGCCTCCAGGAGGGTTTTCTGCTGAAACGTCTTCTTTATACCTGTGCAGTCTCGAGTCAGACTAAATGTGAAAGGGTTGGAAAGAGCTCTGATTTCACGTGTCAGGCTTCTATCTGTAGAACTTCACGCTCAGAAGACAAACGCGGTGGGCTGAGGGCCCATAACCAAGCCACCTGCTCCCGCACACCCTGCTCTGAGGACGTCAGTGACCCCCCGGAGCTCAGGTCCTGTTTTACGGGGATGGATGGGCCAGCCGCAGGGCTTCCTATGAACTGATCTGACCCCCAGCGAGCACATGTGCTTCAGAGTGGAACGGGCTCGCTTTTGGAAGCAGATCATCAGACATGTCTTCCGAGGCACCTCTGGGTGGACTGTAGCCTGCAAGCTTTCAGTGAGCCTTTGTCCACGCCACCAGGAACTTCTCATGCAGAATGCTGGGCCAACCCAGCAGAAGTTTCTCCCGTGCTCCTGTTGATAGTGTGTGGAGGGACACACTGTGAGCCTGGATCCCTTCCATCCTGCATGTCCACGGCCTGAAGGCTCTTGTCCCCTATTGCCTTCATTCCACCCTAACAGCACATGACCTTCCGGGCAAACCAGGAACCGACCCTGCCACCAAGCTCACGGTGGCAGTTACATAATCTGGTGTCAACTTGAGACTATTAAGAGAGAAAGGGTGGCGTTTAGCCTATCATTTAGGTCGCAGCTCGATGACCTCATTTGGAGGCACTGCGGGGATACATAGCTCCCTGGAGGCCAGATCCACTTGCTGTGTTTCATCTCCCTGGGAGACATGCCTGCTGACAAGCCACAGGGAGCACCACTGATGGAGCGGGAGTTGTCATGAGGAGACTCACACCAGTGCTGACCTGCTTCCAGGAGACAGTTCACCCACTGGCCTGTGACCTGCCTGCTCAGTATCATTGCATGTGCTGGGTGAGTCTATAGAAGATTGCATGGACTAGCATCGGACATATGGGCTAGTACTGGACTTAAGGACTTGGTCTGGACAGGGCTGGGATGTGTCCTTGCTATACAATTACTCTTTATATAAGCTCTTTCTTAGGCGCATCTGAGTGTCTCTCTGATTTGTTTCTCTAGTCCACGTGGACTAACACACTCACACTCTGAGAACTCGTTGAGCATTTGCCTCAGTTGGTAGCCAACCTTTGTGGGAACTGGCCGGGTTGGGGGGTGGGGGGTGGGGTGGAGAGGCTCAGGACTGGCAGGGGGGTGGTTCATGAATAGCCTAAAGCATCTCACCAGCCTTGGGACAGCCTTGGGGAATGCTCTGAATTCCTTAGGGCAGGGCTTAATTGATAACAAAGTGCAGGGCGACCACAGAGGAGCCAGGAACATGCTCTGGGGGGCGATGGGTGCCTCTGAGCCACGCACCATGGATCCATTGTGATCAGTAGGGTTTTTGCAGGGAGAGTTTTCTGACGCCGTTCACCAGGCCTCTCTTCCCATTCCTCCTCCCCTGCACCAGTCTGGAAGCCCCACGGAAACCTGTTCCACACCCCGGGTCTCTAACAGACGACTGATGGCTGCACGAGCACCACATCGGCTGGGAATGGAATTGTACAAGGACAAGCGCTCTGCCCCCAGAATGAGCCCTCCCCTCGTCACCGGGATCTCCCAGGTGCCTTGGAGGAAGTCAAGGGCTGCCATCGCCCCTGGTCCCTGGGAGGGCCCTGCCTGGCCTCTCTCTGCCTCAGGGTGGCTTTGTCACATTCCTGCCACCTGATGTCATTCCCCTTCCTCGTGCAGACTCTGCTCTCTGAGCAGACTTTACTAGGTGGCTTCTTGGCTGGTCCCATGGCTTCTTGGGGGAATGAGTGCCCAGGGAGCGGGAGGGTGGAGCGTCAGAGCTGGATCAAGTCTGCTGGTGTGTGCATTCCCTGCCGTGGTCTTCAGAACATTCTGGAGTGGAACATGTGACATCCCGAGAGCAGGCGGCCCTGGTCCCTTTGACTGAACGTTTTGGGGGTGCTCAGGGCAGTGGGGGGTGGGTGCCTTTGCCTGAGATGTCTGGTTTTGAGGAGGCTTGTTTTGACCTACACGGGAACAGTGTAAGCACCACCTGGACCCCAGGGGAACCTTGGGGTTTCGAAGCAGCACCCCGCTTTCCCATTGCCTCCTCCTCTTCTGCATGGGAGCCACATCCTCCCTCTCAGAGGCCTCAGCCTGCCAAGCCTGGTTCCCACTCACCCCAGCACCAAGTCACTGGCTCCCCTCCCGGTCACCGGGCTGTTGACTTCACAAGGGGTGAGAGGGAGGAAGGAAGTCCACAGTGGGCACGAGTCTCCCTTCCTCCTTTCGGAGAAACAACCCGGGCCCAGCACCATCACTGCTTCTCCTCTTGGGCTCCTGCAGAGAGACCAGGCACACTCCCCCCCGGCCCCCCAGCGGTGAGCTAGGCTCAGGGGTGACAACGTCAGCCCAAGCCGCATCCCTTCTCTCCAGGTCGGCTTGTGGGAGATCAGAGAGCCCGAGTCTCCCTCAGGGATGGGCCACTACATGCCCGATGGACCCCACCCACTCGGCGTGCTTTCCCGCTTGATGGAGATGCCGGGCCTCTCAGTGCAGCCCTCGGTGATTCGTAAGGGGGAAAGAGTCCTCAGAGATTGGCCTGACGCAGACCAGAGCAGACGCACGTGTGTGGCAGCCCCAGCTCCGAGTCCAGCTCCAGACCTCACCAGGTGGCTGCCACCCCCTCCCAGCCCTTGGGGCGGGAGCTGCGCAGGAGTGGGGTGGTGAGGGAGTTATGAGGGGAAGTCATCCACGATGCCCAGCTCTGTAGGGAGAAGAGAGTGCTAATCACAGTGGGGGTCAGAGATGTGCCCCTGTTGTCCACGGGGATTCAACCGGTCCCTCCACGGCAGGCACTCTCCTTTCCTACTGGCTGTCATAGTCCATGACGATAGTCGCACAGAACACGCGGACAATGCTTAAACGTAGTAGGGCTCATTAGGGACATTGACAGGTTACCAAATGCCAAAGATAGGGTTCTTTTTTCCGAAGCATCTCTTCCCAGCCGGGTGGCCTGGTGGCCTCTGCCCTGCTCAGGCAAGTGCAACAAAGCTCCACTTCAGCCCCACCCGCCACGCCAGTCTCCTACCTGAGGCTTTCAGGTTTATTCCTTCTAGCTGGCTGCCCCATCTCCTGGCTCAGGTCCCCGTGCTGTGACCTCTGGTGTCCCGGCTGCTGCAGCTGCCGCCGCTTCACACAGGGAGCTCGTGTGCAAGTCCCTGGTGGCTCTTCATTCTAAAATAAAGTGACCAGATTTTAAGTGGGACACCATTTACCAGGGGGAGGGGGGGTTCTTGATTAAAAATTTGGTCTATATGGAGCAACAAAAATTTTCATAGAACGCAAAAATAGTATTGTAATATACTTAATTTGAAAACACCGTGGGACGCGGACAAATTGTTAAAAAGCGGGACATCAGGTCACTGCATTCTAAATGGCTTTGGGGGTCCTCTGTTCCTACTTCTGAAGTGGCTCGCTTTATACCCTGCAGGATGCCCAAACCGACCAATCCTGGTCTTTGAGTCCTCTACATCTGATTTGCATGCTCCCATCCAGTTGTTTGGGGAGAGTTACACCAGCTGTGGTAACAAGAGCCACATCGAGTGAGTTCACGTCACTGTAAATGGGCTCCTGGAGCTCTTGCAACCCGGCTTGCAGCATGGCCCCCTTTCATAGGGCCATTCTAGCCAGGCTCTTGCAGCTATGCTGTTCCCACCTGTGCAAATACAGTGCTTGGGGCCCACCAAAGATGTCGGGTTAAATTAAGACTGTCCCACCATTATGTATACTCCAAAATATTAAGCAAATACTAGCAACCATTTATCAGCATTTGGTGTGGATATCAGAAGTTAATAGTCTCCCTGAAGGCTCTGGGTATCAGGCCTTTATGCCTCACACAATAGATAGGGCCAACCACTACTTTTAGGACAATCGTTCACCACCACCCCTGAAAACTTTAGCTCCCTGAGGGCAATCAAGGCCAGGTCACCATCAGGAAACTTCTGTCTGCCCATCTAGTCACATGGGGACTCCACACTACATATACCGTGGAAATTATAGCACAACCCTTTCCTGTGACATGTCTTTACCTGTAATTAGGAGCCTTGCATGACTCCAAAAGGTGTATAGGGCTTGGTCAGAATGAAGAAGCTCTCTCCCGCCTGCTCACACTGGACACTCTCACCTCCTCTCCCTCATGTCTTACCTCCCCCACTCACTCTCTCTCCACGTGGCCCACCTGACGGGCTGAGGTGAGCATGCTGCCATGAAATGTGCCTGGCTCTCATTATTTCTCTCTTTCTCATGCGCTCTGTAAGTTTACTATAATAATTGATAATGATTGCTGAACAACTGCGCCTATGGAATCCGTGACGGCTGTGTCGGAGGCTGGCTTCCTTTGATACAAAGGGAACGTAGACAGCTCGCTCATAAGACAAATAAGGTGTCTGACTCTTGTGAGGGTGGTGGACTCATTCAGTTATGGAACCCTGATGAGATGACTGGTCGGATTTGCCATCCCACTGGACTTAAAATGAGCCATCCCTGAGGTGGAAAGGGGGCACTCACTACCCCCAAGAGCAGAGAGCCAGGAGCAGGGCATAAAGCACCTGGGTTCCTGTGCTGAGAACCCCCTAGACCCAGGAGTTGCAGTGCTGTAACACTAGAGGCAGAACAAAGGGAGAGAAGAGGCCATTGGGGCAGTTGAGAACCTGCAGAAGCAGAATCAAGAGCCAGGCAGGAGACGGTGTGGTGGGCTTCCTAGCCCTTAGAGGATATGAGCTCAGCCCCTTTGGGCAGGAGGCTGGCTGGCAGAGGGGGGTTACCTCTGGGAATTTGGAGGAGCCAGGCTCACCGCCCCAAGAAACAAGAGAGCTGACCTTCACCTTCTGCTGAGGCTTGCTGACAAAGTGGGGTGCTTCTGGACACTTACTGATGGTGTTCATGAGCTTTGGAACACCTGAGCAGGACAGAGAGAGACTGGGCTGGCCCAAGACACCCATGGGCCTTAGAGCAAGTGGGCATGACTGACCCAATAACCATATCTCCATCTTGGGTTAGGAACTCTTGTGGTGCAGTGGGCTCCACAAAGTCAGCAGTTCAAAACCACCAGGCTCTCAGCAAGAGAAAGACGAGGCTTTTCTACTCCCTAAAGAGTTAGAGTCCAGAAACCCACAGGGGCAGTTCTTCCCTGTCCCATAGGGTCGCTTTGAGTCGGCCTCAACTCAATGGCAGTGGTGATTTGATATCCTGATTTGTAACCTTTCACTTCCCGAATAAGCCTAGAACCGTGAGTATGGTTGTGAGTTCAGGGTGGCCTTTGGAATGAACCATCAAACCCAGCAGAGAAGACAAGCTTGCCTTGGGAGGCACAGCTGGTGTCAGAGTTGGAATAGAGCGAGAGGCGCCAAGCCTGACCGCTGCATCACAGCAACCAGACCCGTCCTGCTGATGCTGGCACCAATGCTCCTTTTGGAGTAGGGCGAGGAGCTTCGAGGCCCCCGCACCACCCTCTTTACACGGCTGAATGTTTTCCAGGTTACCTAACCAAACTCCTGCAAAACCACACCGCTTATGCCTGCGATGGAGACCACTTGAATCTCCAGTGTCCTCGGCACTCTACAATCAGTGTCCAGTCAGCATTTTATGGGCAAGATGACCAAGCGTGTAGCTCCCGGCGGCCTGTGTCCCAGAGGAAAGACAGCCTGACCTGTGTGGCATCCACCACGCTGCAGGTATTGCTTCTTGTAAATGCTTTCCCATGATAAAATGGTTTGGGCTCTTCTCTCCATATATAGACACACACGAGTATATTATATATACGGCTCTCTCAAAACAAACCTCACCCACAGAAAATCCCAACTGATGCAAACCACAAGTTCTGCAGCTGCGCTGTGACTTGCTTTGCAGAAGCCTTCTTTACCAAGTGCATTGCAAGGGAATCTTTGTTCCGGAACTTCCTGCTTATACCTGAAAGGTGGATCTGTTCACAGATGTCCTCTTTATTTCAATCTTTTTGGCTTCAGCCCCCTGGACGCAGTTCCCATCAGGGCTCCAAAGGCAGGCCATGGGTTCTGTAGGACCGGCCACATGTATCCCTTGAAGAAGTGGACATTGGAGGTCAAGGCCAGCATCTCAGAGTCACACATCAAGAAGGAAAGCATCAAGAATAGCCTGTTAGAGTTTTTTTGTTGTTTTTGTTCCTTTGCTCACGTGTGTTTTAGAATTTGCTTTCCCAGTTGTAAATGACCATATTGTCCTCACTGGGCACGATTTGGGGTGGTCCTTGTTGGTGAGCCTTTCGATTTCACAGAGTAAGAAATTGGGGGAAGGAGAAAAAGTCCTTCCTCTTGGGAATTGGCATATTTGGGTGTAGGAGGTAATCAAACCTGCTCTCTCAATGGCAAACAATCATGTAGACGACACCAGTTGTCCAAGCAAGTCTTGCTTTATTGCCTGTCGGTGAGCCTTCAAGATTCGTCATTAGTTGACCAACGTTACTGGGTCCCTTGGCTTTGGATTTTTTTAATGCCTCCAAAGTACCTTATGAAGTTGGGTGGTATCGGGAGGTGGAAAGCCAGAAAGCCATTTGATTTTATCAGTCATAGAAAAGGGGGCTGCCCACACGCTTGTCCTAAAAGGAAAGTAAAGGGAATTCGCTTCATTGCGATGTAGCTCTCTCTACAGCTTAAAAGCAGATAATAAAACAAACAAAAACACACCTAATAATATGTCAAAGTCAGCATTCTACAGCATTTTCTCTTTACTGCTTCCATTCCCTGCCTCGTAGGGTCCGGGTAATCATGTTACAGGTGAAAACACCAACCGAGTAGCCAAAGTAGGTGTATTTGAGTCACTCAGAAATGTGACTTCCTGTTCTACTGAGAGACATGAGCCTTTTTTTCTCTCTCTTTTCTAGAAATAGCAATTATTTTCCTTTGCAGCCCACGCTACCCCCAATCATCCTTCTTTGGTAAGCCCTCTCCTCCCATCAAAGCTATTTTGCTATTGGTCCCTCCATCCCTCAGCCCTCCCTGGTCCCGGGCTATCTGCTGCCCTCTTAGTGCACAAACAAAATGCTGGGCCGGTGCCCAGTGGGTGGAAATGCCTCTTCCAGGAGGCACGAATGCCTGGCACCCAGGAGCACACAGGCTGGCACCGCCCTCCCCTCCATCGTGGGTGCCTTTCTCTGCCAGGCAGCCTGGAGGGAGGGAGATGTTCCGTAACCAGCCGACAAGTTTGCATTTGCGAACATCCTCGTTGTGATGCTGTTTGGAGAATTTGTTGGCCAGAAACATCCCCTGCCTGCCCCTTTCATCCAGAGATCAAGAGACGCCTTAGCAGGGTGACTATTTAATTGCTGGGCAGTGTTTCCTCTGGGGACGGTTGCCTAACATAGGAAGAGGGGGGATGGATGCTCATGAAAGAGGACCTCAGGCGAATGTCCACAGGAAATGCCCCGTCCCGTCCCCCCTGCCCCCAGCATTCTCTGGCTCCTGGCACAGACTAGAAACTGCCCTGCTCACCCACCCTACCCCCTTCCCCATCTCTGCATCTGTAGCACAGGGAGCCCTCTGGCAATATCTGGGCAAGCTGTGCCTTTGGTGGTGGTGGTCCGGGGTGGGGGGGCCGGGGTTGCAAAGTCCATGTCTTGGGAGGACCCATGAGAGGACAAGCGATCCTGTCAGGGAACTCCTCCGTGAACTCCTATGCAAACCTGGAGACTCAGAAAGCTCCTGGACCTGCAGTGGCAGGTGGGCTTGAACTACCAGCCGGGTGCTTCACTCCATGGTGCTGGCGGAGGCTGGCTGCAGGCTGTCTGTCCTACTGGAGCTTGGTGTCATTGAGTGTGTCCTTCCCATGAGAATGAGCAGAAGATGTGGCAGAGGCAGCTCGGTCACCCCCCCACAGTGGCCCTTTTCTCTCAGACATGGCCCAGAGTGGCTCCTGCCATCTCTTCGGGAAACTTGGCCAGGCAAGGGGTGT
>PVJH01029767.1:0-25613 GCA_004026705.1 Nesogale talazaci | reverse complement strand
AACACAAGGGACTGGCCATGAGAAAGATGAGCTCCTCCCTTGTTCCTCACACCTTCCTGGTGACCAAAGTGTGTCCAGCCTCCCTCTTCACCCACTTACCAGCTGCTGACAGTCCCCTGTGTAGCCCCTGCTCAACAGAGGTGGAATCCAGGCCCATGGGAACCACCCGTTTCTAGGAGGGTGTGAAGTCTGCCTTCTCCAGCCAGCAGGATATACAAGCATTGGGTCCCTGGCAAGAATGTCTTCCATAACCAATTGTTCTGTTCTAGCTTCCCTCTGGGACTGAAAGGTGTTCCTTCTGGGAACATGCACCTTGACCTCAGCCACCTTCCGATTTGGCACCTATTACTTCCAGATGTGTTTGATTTCCAGGAAAGTAAAAGAAGAGAACAATTCTATTGTTGGAAGCAAAACATTAATTTTATATGACATACAGCAATGGAAAGCTAAGAAAATATATCGACTTCTTGTTTTCTTTCTTTTCTTTGAAAACAAAATAGAATAAAAAAATAGAATTCACTGTGTTGGATTTTCTTGTATATGATACAAGAAACAGGTATATGATACATGACTGTTTAACTATTTTAAAAATAAATTAGAGTGAAGTCAAGTGTAATCATGATTAAATAGATTTCTTTGGAAATTTTAACTGTTGTGTGAATTTTACTTTTGAATTACTTTTTATAAAAATCAGGGTAGGGAGCCCCGGTGGTGTAGTGGTTGTGCGTGGGACTACGGCCCACTGGGATGGAGGTTCAATTCCAGCTCCACGGAGCGAAGGCTGGGCCTCCTACTTCCACCACCAGAGGGCAGTAATGCCTAAAAAACAAACAAAAAAATCAGGGTAGTTAGGACAGTGATCTCCCCTCCCCCCCCCAAAAAAATCAAGGTAGTTATCAACTTGATTGGTTTATTCAACATCACACACTGCTGTTTTCTTCTTGATAAAAATTTTGACTTATGAAGAAGCTCACTGCTTCAGAGAATAAGTGCTACTTGCATTATTTTCGCATGAGTTGTATCCTCTTTATCCTTTTATGTTGTTAAGGTCGCGTGTGTCCAATCAACATTATGTTGCTACTGAATTTCTTGAGAAGGTAGTTCTGATAGAAGAGTGTATCATTTTCTTCAAAACTGTGCTTAGTTAAATAAAAGTTTGATGAATACCTTTTAAACTTAAAAAGCATAGCAGATGGCTGAGCCCCGGTGGCGTAAGTGGTTGAGTGCGGGACTGCGGCCCGCGGGCTTGGCGGTTCAAATCCAGCAGCGGCTCTCAGGAGCGGCACTGGGTAGCGCCCAGGACCACCAGAGGCAGTGATGCCCCCCAAAAAACAAAAAGCATAGCAGAGTAACAGAGTTAAAGAAATAGCAAGCTGAACTAGTGAGCTTAAAAACAAATCTCTCGACCACAATATACAAAGTGAATAATTAACGAACAGAACAAAGAAGTCTGAAGGAAGCTGAGGGATTATGTGAGACAATATTAAGAGGAACATTACATCTCATTGGGATTCCAGAACAGGAAATAACAGGGAAAAAAAAGTACAAGAAACCCTGGGAAAAAACTTCTCTAACGAAATAGAAGAGGCGAAAATAACTATCCAAGACCCTGATTGATTCAAAATTAAACATTGCTACATTTTGAAGTAAAGCTTTCCGTAAAGCTTTCCAGTGTCAAGAAAAAAGGGACTCCTGAGAGCAACAAGAGCAAAAAGAACAGTCACCTACAAAAGAAAACCAACAAGAATAGGCAAAAAATTAAAAAAAAACCTATGCAGGTAAGAAGACAATGAAATGACACCAGCAAAACCCTGAAAGAAGCGGAGGTGGGGGTAAGGGGGGGCACCTTGCCAACCAAGAATCTTTTTATTTTAGGCATCACTGCCCTCTGGTGGTGGGAGTAGGAGGCCCAGCCTTTGCTCCTGTGAGTTGGAATTGAACCTCCATTCCAGTGGGCCACAGCTCTGCGCATAACCACTACGCCACTGGGGCTCAGCCGCCAACCAAGAATCTTATATTTAGAAAAATTGTCTTTCACATATGAGGAAGAACTAAGTTTATTTTCAAAAAAGGAGAAAGTAAAAGAATTTGTGAAAACAAGACCAGTGTTACAAAAATTACCAACGAGAACAATTTGGACAGATAATCAACAGCAGCAGCCAAGGCTGAGTGAGATCCACATCCAAGGGGACACCACCTAAAATTCAACCCACGGAAAACGGTACTCAATATAGAGCAAAAGTACAAGACCAAAAACTGGGAAGCGGAACTATTACCCTGAGACAAAGACACATACAAAGGAAATTGAGGGAGAACTGTGGGTGCAATATGCTTGGGTTGAAAGACACAGGGAACAGACTGTTTTACACACGGGGTGGGGGGAGACACCATTGCAAACAAAACAAAAACGAAACCCCACAAAAGCGGGCTAGCCTCAAAGGAACTGGAGGTGGGGGGAATCAAATAGAAAAGCAAAAAGTCTGAAGAAGCTAATAAACAATAAAACAACAGCAAAGGGAAAAAAATTGACAATAAATACCACAAGCAAAGGGAACTCAGCACAGAAATGAAGGAGGAACAAGAAACCAAAGCCGCCACAAAGCACATGCCCAGCAAAATGACAGCAGCAAGCCCACACATCTCAACAGTGGCCTTGACTGTTGATGGATTAGATGTACCCCCAAGAGACAGAGAGCAGCAAGTTGGATAAGGCATGGAATCTGCCAATTTGCTGCTTTTAAGAAGCACACATTAACCACAAAGACAAAAATAGACTGAAAAAAAAAAGATGGGGGGTGGGGAGGATCAAGCTAATGGTAGCAGCAACAAACTAATCGTAAGTGACAATATGATTCTCCAGTGAAATAGATTTCAAGGCAAAAATCCATCGTGGGAGACAAAGACAGACACCACACAATGATTAAAGGGTCAGTAGAACTAGAAGACGTAATGGTGATACAAATGCATGCACCCAACAAAAGACTATCAGAATATGTTAATCAAGCACCTGTAGAACTGAAGAGGTGGGAAGAGGGGCAGCGGTCAGGCAACCCACCTTTGAGAAGGCATCTTGCCAGTGTCCTCCCCATAGCCAAGATGCCCAAAAGGAAGATCAGCTAGCATCAAAGAGAGAATTAGACAATAAAACATAGTACAAAACATCAATACACATTCACGAGGAAGGACAGATAATCAGGGAGAAAACTCAACAAAGACACAGAGGAACTAAACAACACTATGAGCCAGACATACACAGCACTTCACCCAACAATGCCACAACATATATGCTTTCCCAGTATACATGGGGCATACTTGTGACTAGATCATATGTTAGGCTACAAATCAAGTCTTGAAACATTTTAAATATTAAGTTTTACAATTCATTTTCTCATACTACAATGCTATAAAACTAGAAGTCAACAATAACAAGAGAAAAAGACACATTGAAATTGAACACCACGGGCTGAGCCCCGGTGGCGTAGTGGTTGTGCGTGGGACTGCGGCCCACTAGGATGGAGGTTCAATTCCAGCAGTGGGGCTGGGCCTCTTACTCCCACCACCGGAGAGCAGTGATGCCCCCTGCCAAAAAAAGAAAAGAAATTGAACACCACATCACCAAAACTATTGGGTAATTAGTCAAATAAAGAATGAAACAGGGGTTGAGCCCCGGTGGCATAGTGGTTGTGCGCGGGACTGCGGCCCACTGGGTTGGAGGTTCAATTCCGGCTCCCAGGAGCAAAGGCTGGGCCTCCTACTCCCACCACCTGAGGGCAGTGATGCCTTAAAAAAAAAAAAGAATGAAACAAAAAATATTTGAAACAAAAGAGCATGAAAACATAACACACCAAAACCTCAGAGGGAAATTTAGAGCAATAGACTCACTCACACATTAAGAAAAGGAGAACCAAAATTAGCATATTAACCTAGCATCTTCAAACATTAGTAAAAGAGCAATAAAATAAAACTTCAACCACTAGGAGAAAACTATTTACAAAGATAGAGCAAAGTCAATGATTTTTTTTTTAATGGAAGAAACCAACAAGACAAAAAGTTGGCTGTTTGAAAGGGTTAACAAGATTGCCAAATCACTGGCATATTTAACAAAGGAAAAGAAAGGAAAAGCAAATTTAAGGATAAGAGATGAGGGTTGAGCCCCGGTGGCGTAGTGGTTGTGTGCGGGACTGCGGCCCACTGGGATGGAGGTTCGATTCCAGCTCCACAGAGCAAAGGCTGGGCCTCCTACTCCCACCACCTGAGGGCAGTGATGCGCCCCCCCCCCCAAAAAAAAAGAATAAGACATGAAAAGGATGACATCACAACAGATTCAAATGAAATTATAAAAATAATAATAACATATTACTATGAAAGACTGTATTCCAACAAATTTGAAAACCTAGGTGAGATGGAAAAATTTCTAGAAATACACCATCTATCCAATTAACACATATGAATATATAAAACCTCAACAAAATTATAACAACAAAAATGAAATAGATCTAGTCATTACAAAACTTTCAACAACAACAAAAATATACTATGACCAGATGGCTTCACCAGGGAATCATACCAAGCATACAAGAAGCCTTGGCATCCATTCTAAACAGACTATTCCAGAATATAGAAAAATTCCTGAACTCAATCGCTTCTCAGCCTTTTGGCGAAGTCTTAGGTGACCAGCCGTCCCGCTTTTAACAATTTAACAACGTCCTGCAGCGTATTAAAATTAAAATAAATATATTACAATACTACTTTTGTGTTCTATGAAATGAAAAATTTTGTTGCTCCATATAGACCAAAATTTATTTATTTATTTTTGTTTTTAGGCATCACTGCCTCAGGTGGTGGGAGTAGGAGGCCCAGCCTTTGCTCCTGGGAGCCAGAATTGAACCTCTATCCCAGTGGGCCGCAGTCTCGCGCACAATCACTACGCCACCGGGACTCAGCCCTAGAGACCAAATTTTAATCAAGAACCCTCTCCCCTGGTCAATGGAGTCCCACTTAAAATCTGGTCAGCTTATGTCAAATGTAAAACTCCAGAACTCATTTTATGACATGAACATAACTTTATGCCCCAACCAGACAAAGACTACCACGATATAAAACTACCAATATGTAAGGCCAATATATTTCATGCAAAAAAGTTCTCAACAATGTCTGTTCGGCAGGGTTCTCTAGAGAAACAAAACCAGGACACTGATCATTATAAATATAGGTTTATACAGCACAAAGTAATATAACAGCAAATTAGTCCACACAGCAGTACAGAGGGCTCAGTTCAACTTACTTCTGTGGAACAGTTAATGTACTGGAAGTCCTTCAACTCACAAGTTCTGCTGGGTCCAAGGTCGAGGAACGGGCAGCTGAGTCTTCCCTCGGGCAATGCAGGCAGAATGTACCCACAGGCAGCAAACAGCAGGGCAGGTCATCGATAGTCAGCAGCTCAGTTGCTTAGCAGAGCAGGCCTGAAGGGGATATTGAATTCAAGCAATGTAAGACCACAGGATCCCCTAGTCTTGAGCTCAAGCAGTATGCATCACAGCAGTATGGTGATTCAGAGCTCGAAGGAACCGCAAGCTCTAGGGACACAATCCAAGGGTTGGCTTGTCTCTCCGGGAGTATAGCTCACAAATCGAGGCAGAGAACTAGCTAAAGCAGCCACCCACTGTTTAGCTCACCAGAGAGTGAGAGGAGAGCAGGCCTGGTGGAGCCATTTATCCTTTTATCCTCCAATCAAACCATGACCTGATTTCATCCCACATGTTTCTAGTGGCCAGGTGGGCACAATAAACCTACTTATCACAATATCCTATCAATTGAATCTAACAAACAGACCATCAAAATGCACCATGAACAAGTGAGATTCATATGCAAGAACTGCACAGCATTAAAAAAAAATCATGTAATCCACCACAAAAACAAAACAAGACTCATATGATCATACTAACGAACAAAGAAAAGGCATTTGACAAAATCCAATACCCACTCCTGACAAACACACTCAACACAATAGGAGAAGAGAAATTTCTCAACACAATAAAGGCCAACTCAATGGCCACCATCTCACCCAATGAGAAGAATTAGAAAGAATTCCCTTCGAAATCAGAAACCAGACAAAGATGACTTCTATCACCACTCTTATTTCATATTGTGCTAGAAGTCTTAACCAGAACTATTAGACAACAAAAAATAGTCAAAGGTATCCAAATTGGCATAGAAGGAGCAAAACCCTTACTATTTGCAGGTGATATGATTTTACACATAGAAAGCCCCAAAGGCTTGACAAAAAGAAAAAAAGAGAGAGAGAGTTGCAAATGATCGAGAAACTGGGCAAAATGTCAGGATTAAAAATATTAACAAAAAAAATATCAACATAGGCTGAGTCCTGGTGGCGTAGTGGTTGTGCGTGGGACTGCGGCCCACTGGGTTGGAGGTTCAAATCCAGCAGCAAGGCTGGGTCTCCTACTCCCACCACCAGAGGGCAGTGATGCCCCCAAAACAAAAAATATATATATTAACATAAAATATCAATAGGATTTCTGTATACTAATAAAGAGAGTTCTGAAAAAGAAATGAGGAAAACAATACCATTTATAATAGTCACACACACACAGAAATGAAATACTTAGGAATAAACCTAAGCAGAGAAACAAAATGACTTGTACAAAGAAAACTACAGAACATGACTGCAAGAAACCAAAAGAGGCCTACATTAATGAAAGAATTTTCCATGCTCATGGATAGGAAGGCATGATATTACGAAAATGTCAATATTACCCAAAGCAACTTATCAATACAATGCAATTTTGATCCAGACCCTCACTTCATTCTTTCAAGAAATTGAAAAACTACTAATGTTATGTGAGGAGGAAATAGAACCAGGAAAAGCTAAGAACTTAAGAAGAAGAATAAGTATGAGACATCTTACTTTGCAACCTGAAAACCTATCTCAGAGCCACAGAGGTGAGGATAGCATGGCACTGCATGATACAATGCATCAGAATAGAGAACTCACCTATAACTCACCTGATCTTGACCAAAGGGAAAATAAATAGAGGGAAACAATAGTCATTTGTTAGTAAAATTGTTACTTACAAAATGAGATCTCCATCTACAGAAGAATGAAAAAGGATCCATACACAAAAACAAACTTAAAATGGATTAAAGACCAAAATGTAAATCCCAATGCTATAAAGAAAAGCAATGAGAAAACTTAGGACAAAGTTAAGGGTCCTATTACAGGGCACAGACATACTATCAAATATAACAAAGGAAAAATGTAGAATAGAAGACAAATTAGATGACTGAGCCCTACTTAAGAGAAAAAGGCATTTGCATCAAAAAACTTCATCAAAAGAGAAAAAAACGAGAACCCACGGAATGGGAAAAACTCATTTTGGCAATGACACAATGAAGGGACTAATCTCTAAAATCTACAAAACACTGTGATACTTCAAATAAAAAAAAAAAGAGGGATAACCCAATTTAAAAGTATGCAAAGGACATGAAGAGGCAGTTCACCAAAGATGATACTCAAATGACTAGCAAACATATGAAAAATTGCTCAGGATCACCAGCCATTTGGTAGATGAAAATCAAAGCAACACTGACATACCACTTCATGTTGGAACTGCTAACAAACTATAAAATAGAAAAGGAAAACACAAAATATATGCTGGAGAGGTTGTAGAGAGTTTGGAACCCTTGTACACTGCCGATGTGAGTGTAACCATGTGCAACCTGTGTGGAAAGTGATATGGTGTTACTTCAAACATCTGGAAATAGAAATTCCAGATGACTCGGCAAGCTGTCTGTGGGTCTATATCTTAAACAGACATATGCTTTCCCACATTCATCATAGCACTGTTTGTAATGGCAAAAAGACGGAAACAGCCCAAATGTGCACCAGCAGAAGAATGGATGAAGAAACTTTGGTACACACACACATAGTGGAATATCACGCACAGCTGTAAAACAGCAATAGTGAAAATACTAAGGACCATATTTTTCAGACCATAAGAAGCACCTGACCTTAAGACCAGTTTTTAGAGCAGGAAAACAAGAAAAAAATATTCTGAACCAGATAGTACCAATATACTAAAATGTTCTGGGGTACCACACCTTTGGATCATAAGATGCACCCTCATTCCCGCCCCCCACTTTTGGGTGAAGAAAAGTGCATCTATGGTTCAAAAAATATGATGCTTCATGGCATGAATGAATTTGGAGAACATTATGCCGAAAGAAACCTCAAGTGGGCAAATATTATGAGATCATTGTTTGAAGAAGAAGGGGAAGAAGAAGTCTTTCATATCAATCAGAATAGACATTGGAAGTTATAAAGGAGGGTGAGGGGAAGGAAGGGAAGATGAAAATTGACAGATATTAACTTGGGTGAAATGGAAGCTAATAATCCATAAGCGGGAAAAGAGAAGTAAAAGAAGTGGGGATAGGGTAATCAGTAGGAGGTTGATTAGCAGTTGTTTTGGGGGGACGGGCATCACTGCCCTCTGGTGGTGGGAGTAGGAGGCCCAGCCTTTGCTCCTGTGGAGCCTGCTGCTGGAATTGAACCTCCACCCCAGTGGGTCACAGTCCCATTGGAGGAAAAGTTAGCATCATGAAAAATGAGACAAGAGGAATTCAAGAAGCTGAAAGAACTCCCAAACTGGAGAGATCATCAAAAGAAAATCACCAATACATATCACTATCAAATTTGACCAAGGCGAAAATTTGACGAGGCGAAAACTCTGAGCATAGCTTGGGGAAAATGAAAGTTACCTACAAAGGTGAACCAATAAGACTATGCTCTGGGGGCTGAATGCGGGACTGTGGCCCACCGGCTTGGCGGTTCAAATCCAGCAGCAGCAAGGCTGGGTAGCTCCCATGACCCCCAGGGGGCAGTGATGCCCCCCCCCCTAAAAAAAGAAAAACATAAAGACTATGCTCTGATTACTATGCAAGACCATGCAGGCAAGTAGGCAAGGGGATGATAGACATAAAAAGCTGAAAGAAAAAGTTTGATAAACAAGATTCACACACTCAGCAAAGTTTTTCCTTAAGTATGATGCTAAAATTAGAATAACTCCAATAAGCTGAAATAAAAAAAACACATAAACCTTAGAGAAAGTTCTAAAGATGTGAGATACAGAAAGTTTCCTCCCCAGGTTGTCAGGCTGTTTGCCAGCACATGGTGAGTTCAGCGGCTGAGAGGTGTTCTCCTTGAGGACCTTCAGCCATAGAAAGCAATCAGGTGCTATTGTCTGTCCCACCCTAGGTGGGGCTCACCCTGCTGAAAAGGATCGTGGATTGCTTTCCTGAAGGAGAGCTCAGAATAAGTCAAGGCAGCTCAAGGATGACCAAGGTTAGGCTGCCATCTTGAATCTAGGATCTGCCCATCTTGCCACATGTATACCCCTAGCTCATCCCCTTCCTGTGAAGCCTATGTCTATTGTACCATCCCTTCCTGTGACTTACATGGTTACTTGTAATTGGGGTGTGTGTGTGGGGGGAGGCTAACATGTCCCTAAGTTAAAGTGACCAGATTTTAATCGGGACACCATTGGCGGGGGTGGGATGGGGGTGTGTTGTTCTTGACTTAAAATTTGGTCTATAGGGAGCAACAAAAATATTCATAGAACGCAAAAATAGTATTGTAATATATTTACTTAATTTTAAAACGCTGTGGGACGTGGGACAAATTGTTAGAAAGTGGGACATGGTCACTTTACCCTAAGTATATATAGCCCTTGGTCAGAAATAAAGGGGGTCTCATCTCTCTCTTCTCCTCCTTCCTCTCTCTGAGGACCTTGCTGCTGAGATCATGGCCATCCAGGAGGTGAGCATGCTACTATGAAATGTGTCTGACTTCTTTATTTTACACTCTCTCTCATTTCTCCCATTTCGCTATGACTTTACTATGATCTTTATATATTATTGTGCAATACAATTGCACTTATGGAGACCCCATGATTGCTGGAGGCTGGTTTACTTTAACACAGTCTGTGTGTTGTGATCCCTTTGGGGATCACCCAATCAATAACAGTAGCAACATTTCAGCGATGAAGTAGCAATGAAAATAATTTTATGGTTGAGGGGATCCACCACAACATGAGGAACTATATTAAAGGGCTGAGGGCTGAGGAAGGTTGAGAACCACTGATTAACATAAAGGGAATTACTTAGACAGAGAACTAACAATGGCAGTCACCTGATATTAGCATGCATGATCACACCACCCACAAGTCAACCCAGATATAGACGTTTCCAGAATAAAATAAGTCCATAAGACTGAAAATAGGGAACCAGAGCTATCAGTTTGTAAATGAAAACAATGGCTGGGTTAAAAAGTAATAAGAGGTGTAGTTAGATAACTTCCAAGTAGAAAGTCAAGTCAATTTTCAGATTCAATAATAAGCTCATGGACATCGAGTCAATTCTGACTCATACTGAACATACAGCACAGAGTAGAACTGCCTCTGTGAGTTTCTGAGAATATGACTCTATGGAAGCAGGAAGCCTGACCTTTCTCCCAAATAGCAGCTGGTGGGTTTGAACTACTGACCTTGTGGTTAGCAGGCCAACTCAGAACCCCTGTGGCACCAGAACACGGGGATTTTAAGAAAGAACAGATTTTATTTTACAAATGGGAAGACAGTAATAAGTTACAGGGTAGTCTCAAGAAAATGAAGAAATGCTCGTCAAAATTTTTAAAATGAGAAAAAGTCACAGAGATTTAATAAACACGAAAACAACCGTGAAGAAAATGACAAGAAAACCCACAAATATGCAGGTTGAGTTGGTGTGAGACTGAGAGTCAGCTTGTGCCAACAAATATATGATTTTTATAGAGCGTATTTCTACATATTTATTTACCCATGTTACAAATATATCCACGAATGTGGTAATGTGGTACTTATACAACTTCGTGTCAACTTGATAAAGCAAAATGAAGGGGTAGAGTCCAGCCTGTTAATCAGGTCCGATTGTTTCCCACCTTGTGAGGATGGCTTTCTCATGAGCATTCTGGGAATTTCTGCCTTTCTTGATTATGTCACCAGCAGAAGCAGGCCACAAGCACTCACTCACTCTCTCTGTTTGCTTCACTTTCCTGTTGACAAGCCTCATGGAGCCACGCTGGTGGCAGCCAGAGCTCAGGAGATATGTCCACTGCCATTGGACCCACAGAACTTGCCATCCATTGGCCCATGATCTTCCTGCATGTGCTGCATGAGTCTGAAGAGGAATTTATGGGGCACAAAAGGCCAGAGAGCTAATTAGAACATGCTTGTGGTTTTGTGAGATGTTTTCAACAAATGTGAACGATCATCATCAAGGTTTGTTGGTCAGGTAGTGTGGAAAGTCCCCGTATTCACGGCAGTGTCCCAGGCAGCCAGGCTGGCAGAGAACTGCTGACCAAGAGCTTAGATACCACAGACGTTGGCTTGGACTGCAGCACCGCACTGTTCCATGGCCTGTGGCTCTGGCCAAAGACAGGGCTGCACTTTGATGAGCTGAACAAGTTGCGGATGTTGAACACAGAGTTTACCTGCAGGACGTGGAGCTTAAGAAGTGCATGAACTTCATGGACAAAATCAGTCACATTCAGAAACTAGTTTGTGGTGTAACTGGGCTTGTTGATCAACTTAGAAGAGAAGCCGAAAATGAGAAGAGGAAGGCCATTGATGCTCGGGGTTTTCTCAAATCAATAACAAAGAGAAACCCAGTAGTCGCCACTGGAAGCACTCATACCAGAGACACAAAAGCAGCACTGAAGGTGCCGGGTTGGATATGAGGCTTTGGTGCCAAGCAGAAGCGGAACAAAATGAATGTTCTGGTCAATTTATTTTTCAGACATGAACTGAAAATGCTTCCTCTTTTTAGCAGGAGGGTGAAAAACAAAGTAGAATAGAACAAACAAACGTGTGGAGCATTCCAGTGACGTGCTGAAGCATGCTGTCAGGCGGCGGCCAAGGAACACCTCTCTGAAGGCAGGTCCACACATTGTGAGGATGCCTGTTTTAAAAAGCACCCAGGCCTACCTGTGGTCCACAGAGGCATTATAGTCATCAACAATGACGGGCACAAGGCCCCACCTCTTCACACTCAGTCTGAATAAGCAATCTGTAAACTTCTGTCCTTTTTGTTATTGCTTGGTTATGTCCACAAAACTTTGGGGAAAAATAATAACTGCTTTCAAATAGAGGGAGAGAGAGAGAGAAGGTTGCATGAATTTTGCAGCTGCTGCAGCTGATTTGAGGGCATTTGAGGCACAAACATTAAGAAGAAAAAGTAACTTGTGGCTTTATTGGCAGGGGTACTTTGGACAGAATGCTACTCAGGTCACAGGTCAGAGCACTTGATGAAAACTCACCCTTTCTTCAGCGAGGCTGTGCTCAGGGCTGAGGCTGGGGGTGGCCAAAGCAGACTTCCAGATGGATGGTAAAATGGGGCATAGAATGCACATTTCATCTCCCATAGGACCAAGTCCATTTTAGATGCAGGGATCGCAAGCAAGGTTGGGGTGACTAGCGGGGTGACGGAGGCAAAGGACGGTTACCTAAACCAGAGATACCACACCCAGGGCAGGCAGCAAGGAGTGCTGCAACAGCACAGGAAAACAAACAAGTCATCCTGAGAAACACTGGGGCCCAGCTCGAGGAGAAGACAAAGAAACACAATCTCTGCAGACAATGTATATTGTGAGAACACCTTTGTGAGTGTGTGTGGATTTATCATGTGGGTATGTATAATGGGTGGTGATTTTGTGTACCAGATCTATCCTGCAGATGTTATCAAATGCTTCCCCATGCTCGGCCTGGAGGACATCTCTCCAGTTCCAGCTCCCTTCCTACCTTTCTGGGGTTCTGCCCAGCAGCTGGACAGGAAGGTCATAAGGTCATGGTCTGCTGCCCCTGCCATTCTGAGGACCAGAGCTCAGAAGCTTAAAGGAGGGAGTTGTGGTTGGCTTCATAGACACTGAACCACCAACTCCTAATTTTGTCCCTGCTTGAGCCTTAGGACCCCTGTTTCTCAGTTCCCTCTCTTTCTCAAGGAGTGCAGGTATTTCCCAGACGTAAGGGACCCATCCCCGATGAGGGCTCAATGGGAAGAAGGCTTATAGCAGAGACTGATGAGAAGAGCCCCTGGTTGCAGTGCAGGAAGAGAGGTGAAGGGCGCCTCTCAGGAGGTGCCATGCAGTGGGGCAAGTGCAGCAGCAGAGATAGACTGGAAACACTGGAGAGGACCCTTTCCCGGTTGGGGTGTGTGTGTGTGTGTGTGTGTGTGTGTGTGTGTGTGTGTGTGTTAGTCTGGGTAGACTAGAGAAACAAATTCATAGACATGCATATGGATATAAGGGAAAGGTTTATATACAAGAGGAATGGAACATTGAGAAAGCATCCCAACCCAGTCCATCCAAAGTCATAAGTTCCATACTAGCCCATATGTCCGATAGCAGTCTATAAAGTCTCCTTCCGACTCACGAAGTCACAGGCCAGTGAGTTCAGAGTCACGGCGCTGGCAGGGGTCCCCTCATGACTCCTCGCTTCCAGGGCTCAGGGTCCATCAACAGCATCCAGTGGTGGTAGAAGCAACTCAGTGCTGGCAGATGCCTCCATGTGGCTTCTCCAGCTGCAGAGGTCTGGTTCTATCAAGGTAAGGCTGTGTGGCTTCTCCTCTGGCTCCTTCGGCCTCTGGGATGCTGCCAGCTTGTCTTGTCTGTGATTCATCGTCTCTGAGACTATCTCCCCAAAACTGGGGAGATAGATTCTCATCACGAGGGAAATAATGTGAGATTTCCCAGAAGTCTCAGGAGAAAGTCATGCCCACACGGAGGCCTCATTGGCTACTCAATGGCTATCTCCAGATTAACAGGCTAGACTCCACCCCTACATCTTAATCATAAAATTGACATATCAAATATATGACCACCACAGGGAGCCTGGTGGTGCACATGGCTCGCCTGCAGGGCTGCTGGTCAAAGCCCCATGGTTTGAATCTCCCCAGAGACAGCTCAGAAGTCTGGTGACACACATCAGAAAAAGGAGCCACAGAAGACCCTCTGGAGCACAGCGATCCTCTGCCATACACGGAGTCTCCAGGGCCAGGAACGGACTCCATGGCCGTGGGTGGGTGGCTTCGAATGGTTAGGGGAGAGGTGGCAGTCCTTCGAGACAAATCTTTTAGAACTCACTGGAAAATGAAAGCCAGTTCCTATAAGTGGCCCAGGGAGAAGCCCAGGCTAATGCAATGTGTAGTCTCTTTGCTCACACACATCAGAATTTCTCCCCAGTGGAACACATACAAGAGTAAATGAAAAGTATCACTATAAAATCATAGAAAACTTAGTTGAACAGAAGTATCAAAATATGATGCTGTTGGGCTGAGCCCCGGTGGCGTAGTGGTTGTGCGCGGGACTGCGGCCCACTGGGACGGAGGTTCAATTCCAGCAGTGGGGCTGGGCCTCCTACTCCCACCACCGGAGAACAGTCATGTCCCCCCCAAATATATATATATATGTATATATATATATATATATATATATATATATATATATGATGCTGTTGTTTCTTGGCATCTTCTTCCTCCATTTAGCTCTATCCCTGTCTGAAGGTAATGTTTCCATTTGTCTATCTCACCGAAGAATCCTGTGCTGGTTGAATTACCACATTGAACAGTTTTGACATCCAGTTGGTTTATGCGGGTTGATTTAGCACATTAAACAGTTTTGACACTTTTGGTGCACTCAGTTGTTTGCATTTGGGAAACAAAGGGAGGTTAAGATCAAGGCGTAGGGTAGACGGAGAAGCACTGCCAAGGAAATGCTCACAGGACAGTCCTTACTACCCTCAGGGAAGGAACAGGTGTTTTATGAGCAGATGATGGGGGGAAATCCTTGGTGCAACTTTTTCGGACCTTTGCTCAGCCATGCAAATGTTGGTTTTCTTTCTTTTTTTTTTTTTTTAGGCATCACTGCCCTCAGGTGGTGGGAGTAGGAGGCCCAGCCTTTGCTCCTGGGAGCCGGAAATGAACCTCCATCCCAATGGGCCACAGTCCCGCGCACAACCACTACGCCACCAGGGCTCAGCCGGTTTTCTTAAAACTTCTTCCTAACAAGCCCCCCCCGCCAGGGTGTGCTCTTTGAGGACATCTATGAAGACGACAATCCCCCTCTAAAAATATCAGTTGCCCAAAATGATGATACGGTTGACCTCTGTGCCTTGAATGAAACCAACTCCGCCTTCCCCCGGGATCCCCTGGGAAGGCAATGTTTGGCTGAGCCTTTATTTAAAGACACACTAATAAGACTAAGGTAAGGGTATTATCAGCCTTTATCCCAAGGCACACTGACAAAACCAAGACAAGTGAAGGAACTTACTGGCAACTAACCACTGACCACGGAAATGCTTTAAACAACTTTTAAAAAATAATTTAATAAACCTGTGTATGCATGCACTGGAGGCAAGGAGGGGGAGATTCCATCTCAAGCCGATAAGGACATTTTGTCAGGAGAGACTGAGCCGTGGAGATGGTCATCAAGCTTGCTGAAGTAGGCGGGCAGGGAAAAGGTTGAAATGACACAGTGCCTCCATGGAGGGAGCTTGCCCCTGCTGTGCTTCGGTGGTGCTGAGCTGGTTGTGACGCACAGAGACTCCACGTGCAACAGAGTGAAACACTGCCCGGTCCTGCAGCACCCACCCAAGTGTGCTTGTGTTGAACGCATCACCACAGTTAAACTGTGTCCATTGGTCCAGTGGTGAAGGGTCTGGATTCCTTGACATTGAGGGTAATCTATATTCAAGGTTACCATCTTTGATCTTCATCGAGAAAAGCTCCAGGTCCTTCTCGCTTTCAGCAAAGAGAGGTTGCCATCCCCATGTGGAAGGTTGTTGATCCAGCTGATGCCGCATTCTGCTTCAGACGGTTCAGCTTCCCTGACGACGTGGTGAGCGCACAGATTGAATAAATCGGGCGAGAGGATTCGACCCTGAGGCACGCTCTTCCCGATTTAAAACTACCCAGCGTTCCCTTGTTGTGTCCCCATAACTGCCTTGTGATCCATGTAGGAGTTCCTAAAATAATGTGGGGAATTCCCAGTGTTCTCAAGGTTCTCCAGAGTTTGTTATGATCCACACACTCAACTGCCTTGGCATAGTCAAGGAAACACAAGGAAACTTTTCTTCTGGTATTCTCTACTTTCAGCCAAGGTCCTCTGACATCAGCAATGATATCTATCCCTTGTTCCATATTGTCTTCTGGAAAGGCCCTGGACTTCAGGCAGCTCCCTGCCAATGTACTGCTGCAACTTTTGTCGAATGATCTTCAGCAACATTTGAGGGGCATGTGATAGCAATGGTATTTTTGGGAAAAATGGAGCATTGTGTTGGGTCACTTTTCTTGGAATGGGTAGAACTATGGGTCTCTTTCAGTCAGTTGGTTAAAGAACTGTTTTCCAAATCTCAGGGCATAGACAAGTGAGTGTTTTCAGTGCTTCATTAGCTTGCTGAAACATTTCACCAAGTGCTGGAGCTTTGTTTTTAGTTAATGTTTCCAGCAATAATAATAATAAAAAAATTATATATAGCTACTGGAATCCTGCTAGAATCTAGTTTTGTCTACTGTTGTAATTAAAGTAGAATGCATCCGTATTTGACATGCAGCAATCTAAATGAAATATAGTGAATGAGAACCACTTACATTGAACGCGTCTGGCTTCTTTTACCTGCTCCCTGGGACTTGAAGCAAAATCCCTGTTAGTGGCAATGGGTTTCTCCTCTGGACTTGGGGGTAATAACAGCGTGGCTGACTGTGTACCAGGTTGCCACCCTCACACAGACCTGTCCGCTCAATGCTGTCAGCGATTCCTTGGGCTCTATCAGACCCAAAGAACTGTTTCTGGGGGGTAAGACACTCTAAAAGTACCCTTCAGGGGAGAGGTGAAGTGGCAGAAATTCTCTCAGGAGGGTTCCTCTGAAGCTGGTTGGCTTTTCTTCTTGCTTCTGTCTTGCCTTCACCTCCTGGTAAAGGGGGCTGGCTTCGCCCCCTTCTCTGTGATATTCCTCAACTCTGGCTGAACTTGAAGCTATCTGCCACCACGCCCCCTCCTTGCTTCATCAATTGGCACCTTATAATGGCACGTCCAAGTACAATGGCAAACCCTCAGCTTGTAAACTAAGTGTGGCAGTCATGTGCATATGTTAATTTTGTGATTGACATGTAGGGGTGGAGTCTTGCCTGTTAAACTGGAGATAGTCATTGAGTAGCCAATGAGGCCTCCGTGTGGGTATGGCTTTCTCCTGAGACTTCTGGGAAATCTGGCCATATTTCCCTCATGAAGTGAGAAACTATCTCCCCAGTTGTTGGGAGTAAGTCTCAGAGACAATGAATCACAGACAAGACAAGATGGCAGCATCTGAGGAGCCAGAGGAGAAGCCACACAGCTTTGCCCTGATGGAGCCAGACCTCTGAAGCTGGAGAGGCCAGATGGGGACCCCTGCCAGTGATGAGTTGCTTCTTCCACCACTGGATGCTGTTGATGAACCCTGAGCCCTGGAAGCGAGGAGCCCTGGGGAGACCCCTGCCAGTGCCGAGATTCTGCACCCACTGACCTGTGACTTCGTGAGTTGGAGGGAGACATTATAGACTGGTATCGGGCATATGGACTAATATCGGCCCTGTGACTTTGAACCAGACTAGGTTGAGATGCTTTCTCAGTGTTCCATTTCCTTTGTATATAAACCTTTTCCTTATATCCATATGCGTGTCTATGAAATTTGTTCCTCTAGTCTACCCGGATTGACACACAAAGGAAAGGGGGAGGGGGAGTTTAAAAGGTTCAGGGACAGCTGCTTGGGTGGCGCACATGAAGAACTGGCTGTGGGGAGGAGGGCATTTCCTGTTTAAGTATATGTTAAGAACACCTGTGTGGTGAGGAGAAAGGATAGCAGAGAAAGAGGCTAGGGATTGAGCCTTGAAGACTGTTTCACATGACACTCTCGTGACTGTGTTGACCAGCTTCTCCTTCCGCTCCCTTTCCCCAGTCCGCATATCTCTGTCCACTGTACCGTTCCAGCTGACTTCCTTTGCACCTTATCTTTCCCTTGAGTATGGCTCACTTCTTTTTTTTTTTTTAATAATTTTTTTTGGGGGGGGGCATCACTGCTCTCCGGAGGTGGGAGTAGGAGGCCCAGCCCCACTGCTGGAATTGAACCTCCGTCCCAGTGGGCCGCAGTCCCGCGCACAACCACTACGCCACCGGGGCTCAGCCTAAAGATAATTTTTTTAAAAGACAATTTTATTGGTAAATTTTTACAGCTCTTATAAAAATTTTTACAGCTCTTATGTCAATTTTATCAAGACTATTCGTACATAAGTTGCCATCATTATTTTCTGAACATTTAGTTTCTTCTTTTTTTAATTTAAATAATTTTATTGGGCTGAGCCCCGGTAGTGTAGTGGTTGAGTGCGGGACTGTGGCCGACTGTATTGGCGGTTCAAATCTAGCAGCAGCAAGGCTGGGCCTCCCACTCCCACCAGAGGGCAGTGATGCCTAAAAAAAATTAAATGATTTTATTGGGGGCTCTTACAGCTATTATAACATTCAATACATCATCTGTATCAAGCACATGTGCACATATGCTGCCACATTCATTTCCAAACATTTTCCACTTGAGCCCTTGGTATAAGCTCCTCTTAAAAAAATAAAAAAGGACTGAGCCCGGTGGTATAAGTGGTTGAGTGCGGGACTGTGGCCTCCAGGCTTGGTGGTTCAAATCTGGTGGCAGCTCTCAGGGAGCAGCACTAGGTAGCTCCCACGATCACCAGAGGGCAGTGATGCCCAAATTAAAAAAAAATTTTTTTAAAAGCTCTTCTTTCCCCTTCCCCTCATTTTTAAAAAATGAATCATTTTTATTGGGTACTCATACACTTCCCCTCATGATCCATACATACACCAATTGTATGCAGACCTCATTTGCACACTTTTTGCCATCATAACTCTCAAAACATCCTCCCTCCAATTAGGCTCCCAGCCCCACCTCCCCTATATTTTCTTTTTTTGGGGGGGGCATCACTGCCCTCAAGTGGTGGGAGTAGGAGGCCCAGCCTTTGCTCCGTGGAGCTGGAATTGAACCTCCATCCCAGTGGGCCGCAGTCCCGAAAACAACCACTACGCCACCGGGGCTCAGCCCTCCCCTATATTTTCTATATATGAACCTTTAATAATTTACAAATTGTTATTTCATATCACACACTGTCTAATGTGTCCCTTCACTCACTTCCCTGTTGGCCATGCCCCAGAGAGGATGTTATATGTAGATCCCTGAAATTGTTTCTCCCTTTCTACTCCACCCTCCCTCCACCCTCCCAGTATCACCACTCCCATCACTAGTCTTGAGGGAAGACCTGTCCTAAATTCCCCATGTTTCCGACTCCAGTGTACATCCCCTGTTAGCCGGACTTTTCTGGTAGAACCAGGAGCATGATAGTGGGTAGGAGGAAGTGTTTGAGAACTAGAGGAAAGATGCATATTTCATTTTTACTATACTATACTTTAACTGGCTCATCTCCTCCCTGCAATCCCTCTGTAAGAGGATGTTGCTTCACCTATTGATGGGCTTTGGGTCACCAATCTGTACTTCCCCTTATTTATAATGATAAAATTTTAGTTTTTTGATGGTTGACACCTGATCCTTTCAACACTTCATTGTACACAGGCTGGTGTGCTTCTTTCATGTGGTCTTTGTTGCTTCTGAGCTGGATGGCTGCTTGTTTACTTAAACCTTTAAGACCCCAGATGCTACATCTTTTTTTTTTTTTTTCAGATGGTACATCTTTTGATAGCCAGGCACCATCTTCAGCTTTCTTCACCACCATTGCTTAGGCACACATTTGTCTTCAGTGATCGAGTAGGGAAGGTGAGGGTCATGGAATGTCAATTTAATAGAACAAAGTGTTCTTGCATTTAGGAAGTACTTGAGTGGAGGTCCAATGCCCATCTGCTGTTCTACTACTAAGCCTATAGGTATAAGTTTGTTGATCTGTTTCCCCATTGTCACATATATGTATATGCACCTATGTACATGCCTGTATTTAAACCTCTATAAATGCTCTTCACCCCCAGTTCTTTCCTCTATTTCCTTTTACTTTTCTCTTGTCCCACTATCATACTCAGCCTCCATTGGGTTTCAGTATTTTTTCTTTGTTACATTATCCTTGATCAATCCGTACTGGACTTCTCTCAGTCACGTTGTGTCTAATTTTGGATCAATTGATAGAACCTTATCCCTGGGCTGGTCAACACCATCTCCTTTCTCCCTCCTCTCCTTCTCCCATGGCCCGTACCCTGGAACCATCAGTCCCATCGTTTTCGCCTCCAGACTGTTCATCCAGTCTTTCTTATTTAGATAGACCTGCAAAGGTAACAACATGTACCCAAAAAAGGCTTCCTAAAATGAAGCAACCAAAGAAAATAAAGCAATGGCTGAGCCCCGGTGGCGTAGTGGTTGTGCGCGGGACCGTGGCCCACTGGGTTGAAGGTCCAAATCCAGCAGCAAGGCTGGGCCTCCTACTCCCATCACCAGAGGGCAATGATGCCCCCACCCAAAAGAAAATAAAGCAATGATAACAAAAAACCCCCAATGTCCTCTATATATGTAAAAAAACTTAACAATATAAAAACCTGTAAATAATTCAAGGTCTGTTCATTGACCTCCAGGAGTGTCCTCTGGTTGAGTCAGATGGGGTGCCACTCCCTGGTCCCAAGGTTTATTGTTGTCATTCCATCTGGAGCGCCATGCTCTGTTGCACATGCTAAATTAGCTTCTAAGAGGCACCACATCCCTCGACCTAGGCTCTCTTCCTGGTTGGAGATTGTCAGATCTGTTCCTGTTCCAGCCTTCCTGGTTTGAATCCCATTCAGAAACCCCATTCTCTGCCTCAGGACAGCTTTCACTGGACCGGTGCTGTGGACTCATGGCCTTAGAAAATGATCAGCAGATTGATCTTTTGTTCTGACCCCAAATCCCATTCCCCCCTACTCCGATCTCCATCTCTATTATCCCCATGGAGTCACCCCCCAGCTTATTCCAATGTGAACACTGAGGTTCAAATGAAAGGCTGGCTGGTTGGTTGGTTTCGTGTGAAGTAGGACTCCCAGAAGCAGAGTTGTGGCTGCAAGCAGAGCTGGCTCAAGGGAGTGGAAGGTTCCAGGCTAGAGAAAGGCAAAGGGCAGGGCTCGTCAGGTGTGCACTAATTACATTCTATCCAGTGCAGATAGAATCAGAGACCTAATGAAGAGTCCTGCCATTGCAAGCACTTCTCCTTGAGTCTCCTTTTGCCAGTGGCACAAATCTTTTGTACCAGAGCAGAGGTCCTCAGTATGTCCATCACAATCTACTAGTGGGTCAGAAATGTAGTGTGGGTAGGTCGCATGGCATTAAAAAAAATAGACATAAGTCTATCATCAATCCCATCACTTAATTGATATACAGTGCAGCCAATCAGATGTAATCTTAGGTGTTAAATGCAGGCACAAACAATTGCTCTAAGTGCAGAAAAACTGACAAGCTAAGTTATCGCCAATTTTTAGGTCATGGTTTTTTGCTCTTAAATGTAAGAAAAGGTATTACAATGAGTGGGGGAACTGGACCAAGTAAGAGACAAAAACATTTAACTTTCATATGGAATGGGAGATTTTGACATTGCAAGCCAACATTCACTTGAAGTCCAGAGCGCCTGACCAGGTCTGGAACTTACTCACAGAGGGAAAGTACCCAAACCTGAGAAACGGTGCTACCTCCTTGACTGCATGATCCCACTCTACTTATTGATGTGAGTCAGCTTTTTCCCACATAAAGATCACTAAGTCCAAGCACTGTTCCACCCTGACTGTTGATCATGTAGAAGTGTGCTTGAGGCTGGCTGTCAGCAGTTACTATCCAGACTATGCATCCCTGGTTCATTCCATTCAGTGCAAGTCAACAGAGTCAACTCAGGCAATGACAAAAAATGTACATAATTAATAGTGTTGTGTTGTGCAATATGGACTCATGCGGTTATGCAAGGTACATCAACACACATTGTACATATAAAGAATTCTCAATGTATTTATGAGTAAATGTAATAAATAAAATAAGTATGTTTTGCATTTTTGTAGTTGGTAGATCATTTGGACTTCACCATTTTATAAGTAGCTCATATACTGAAAGTGTAAGCACACTGGTACTAGAGAGAGCGCCCTACCTAAATCCTGGCATGAAGACCGCTGCCTCTGGAGGCAGCAGTAGAGGCCCTGCACCTTCTGTTTGCCCTCTTGGCCTCTCTATTGTGGGTGTGCAGTGCCCCCGCTGACACTCGCTGTCCTCTGGCTTCTGTTGGCTCAAAGTCACTGGCAGTGGGGGCGTGAACTTGTTCGTCAGGTCCCTGCAGTCTTGGACATGCCTCTGTCAAAGGCCATAGCTCTCGGTGGATGGCTCACACTCGTCTGCGCCCTCCTCTTCAGCCCAGGGATGGTGACGGCATTCCTATTATCGAGCCCTGGAGTACTGCGCCATCATGGGTGCTTTCTCCATGCCCCGCCCACGGCTAACTCAACCCTCTCTTTCTGGGCCCTGCTTCAGTGATCTGTTTATCCCCAGGACCTAACATGGGAAGATGGGAAGGGGGTGCGGGGGTGGGAGTCAATAAAGGTTAGGAATTTGTTTCAGAATCAGGGAAATGTGTGTTTGAGGTCAAGTGGCTGTATTGTCGTTATTCAATTTTTCTAACTATTCAAGTTTTGACTTTTCCCCAGACGTACTGTGGGGAAAATATCCATCTGGTGGACTGGTGAAGTTGAGATAGCACATTAGAAAGAACAGCAGAGCAGCTGGCACATAGCAGGTGTGCAGGAAACAGAAGACTGGGCAGCGAGGGTATGTGGACAAATTCTTTATTCTCATATTGTGGGAAACCTGGCAGGTCAGCCTTCTGGGTGGAGGGAGACCTTCACATTTGTGGGTTAGAGATGAGGCCCAATCACATTCTCATAACTAAGGCCAATCCCCACTACATCCTCCTATAACTGTGCTGCCTTAAAGTGACCTTTTACAAGCACACGGTTGATTGCTCTCCAGCCCACAGGTCTTCCTCTAGGAGCACACGTACTGCTACTGCTCTCACTGCTCAGCGGACAGTCAGTCCCTCTTCCCTGCCCCCAGCAATGGCATTCGGTGATTCCTCCAATGAACTTAGGGACCTGTAGGGTGAAGGGTACAGCCCACTTTAAATAGATGATTACCTGCAATGAGGGGGTTTGCATCTCCTGAGAGTCTCTAGGCTGATGTTGGGAATCCATTATCTGTGCGGCCCTGGCCCTGGCAGAGGTGAGCACCCCCAACTTTGTGTCAGTCTCTTAATGTCTACTCTTTAGTCACACAACTGTGCCTTAGGAACCTTCTGGATGCGAGACCTTCTAGACCTCACACAGGTGCTTAACGCGAAAGCTATTGCCATGCCAGTTACTATGTTTGAACTGGCTGGAAGACACTAGATGAAGTTTCAGGGTGCAATAAATGGCAGAGGGGATGGATAGGTCCAGTCTCCTCTTGCTTCCTGTGTTAGTCCAGGTAGACAAGAGAAACAAATTCATTGCCACGCATATGGATAGGGGAAAGGTTTATATACAGAGGAATGGAACATTGAGAAAGCATCCCAAACCAGTCCAGTCCAAAGTTATAAATCCGATATTAGCCCATCTGTTTGATACCAGTCTATAAAGCCTCCTTCCGACTCACGAAGCACTTGCAGTAGAGGTGACCTGGCACTTGCAGGATTCTCCCCGTGGCTCCTCATTTCCAGGATTCAGGGTCCATGATCATTATCCATTGGGAATGGGAACATCTCAGCCGGCAGGGGTCTCTCTGTGGCTTCTCTGGTCCCAGAGGTCTGGTTCCATCAGGGCTAGCCCATGTGACCTCCCCTCTGGCTCCTCCAGTCTCCAGGAATCAGGATCGATCAGCATGCTGTCATCTTGTCAGTAGTTCATCTCTCAGGAGAGTGAATCAAGTCCCTCTTCTCCAATTGGGAAATACTGGGAGACTTCCCAGAATTCTCAGGAGAGAGCCATGCCCACACAGAGGCCTCATTGGCTATCTCCAGATTGACAGGCTAGGCTCCACTCCTACACCTTCAATCATGAAATTGACATCAAGTACACGACTGCCACACTTCCCCATTGCCACAAGGAAAGAATCATGCCTCAGTGCCCCGTTCTTCATCGACTGCTCTAACTCCAGCTGTCCTCCCATGTCACTCGACAGCCAGGCTGGCTCTGAAAATTCATTGCAATGGTCACGCAGACCTCACAGACCACATTGACTCTGCAGGGGGTTTCTTGGGGAAGTTAAGAGGTTACCACGAGTCAGGCCAGGAAACAGTAAGAATACAATCATTGGTCCCTTAGCCAGCATCCAAGGCTTTCCCTGTTTCTCAGCCAAACAGTCTCCCTGGTTCAGGAAGTCAGCCCACCTGTCACGCTATCCCAGTGTCATCGTTTCAGGACTGATGAGATGTCTCCGTGCCAGTCTCTGATGCCTCTGGTCTGGGTAGCCTCTGCCACTTCAGAGAGAGAGAGAGAGATCTTGAACTTGCTCTCCCAAAGCCTTCCGTGTTTCCCTCTGTTAGGATTATACACAGCCTATTTGAACAGCCCCACCCAGTGATTTGGGGGAGTTCGAGAGGCTTGAATAGAAGAGTCAGATTAAGAAATTTCACTTCTCCATATAGGGCAACTACTTCCTTTGTGAGACAGTTTTTCCTCTAAAGCACCCTTCTCACTGATTCTTCGGTGTGTGCAGCAGGGTTCATGGGGAGCGGGGGGGTGGGGAGGTACTGTTTCTTACCATGTGGGGAAAGAGTCAGGGTGGACAGACAATATAGACTGGGCCCAGAAGGAGCCTCGAAGGGATCCTGGGCTTCCACACAGAGAGCATTAGGAGGGGCAAACAGGGTGGGTTGGGTGGGGGTGGGGGCTGAATGAGCTCCAGAGGGCAGACCTGCTCTTCCCCCAGTGCCCCATCCAGCCTGAGCTATTCCCTCACAGTCCGGGTGGAGCCGTGGGCGACAGCCACCCAGCTTCAGCTCCATTCTGGGTGGCATGCTTGGGATTCTCTGGAGCGGCACTTGAGAAACCAGCACATTGGAGAGGTGCTCCCAGGGACAGAGAGCTGGTGCAGTCAGAGGGAGCCAGAGGCCCAGGCAGGGTTGGGGGAGGGCAGGCAGAAAGAAAGTCCTGGCAGAGCCTCCTAATCACCCCAGGCATTTACCTGGCGCCTTTCTCCTTTGCAGCCACACTGCTTCTTAATCCCCCAGCACAAGGCAGCAGGAAGGAGCCAGGCTCAGGGAAGAGCAGATCTGTCCTCAGGCCACAAAGGGTTCCGTGTCCCAAATGGGAACCAGATGCCAACAGGCTCCGCTCAGCCTGCTCTCAGGGCAGGTGGGGGGAGATGGACACGAGGCCCGCAGAACTGTGTGGCCATGGTTAGTGGGAGAAAGATGGACACCCCCATGGGTCCTGTTTGCTGAACCCCCTCACCTCAATGCTGGGACCCTGCCTTGGCTTCTCAGCACCTGGGGGAGGG
>PVJH01029766.1:0-25611 GCA_004026705.1 Nesogale talazaci | reverse complement strand
CATCACTCGTCCTGAGGGAATATCTATCCCAAGTTCCCCATGTTTCCGCCTCCAGTGTACATCCCCTGTTCTAGTCAGGCTTGTCTGGTAGAACCGGGAGCATGATAGTGGGTGGGAGGAAGCATTTGAGAACTAAAAGAAAGATGCATAATTCGTTGTTACTACACTGTACTTTAATGGGCTCATCTCCTCCCTGCAACCCCTCTGTAAGAGGATGTCGCTTCACCTATTGATGGGATCCTCTTACCTTCCTATTCGTCCCCTGAGGTGGCCATCGAGGAGCCATGTGGATACACTTGGCTTCCTCTCCAGGAATCTGGAATGTGGAGGAAGAGAGGCCGCATCTGAGTGCAGCTGGGACGGTGACATGAGTGGATGAGCAGAAGGGAGGGCACCAGGCGGTTGGGGCGGCAGACAGGAGGACCTCAGTCAAGAGGGGAACTCCTGCTGTGCTGGTTGGCGGCTTTCCCAGCAGCACCGGGCCCCTTCCTCGCCTCAGCTTCCCATTGCCAGAGTCCCGTTGGGAAATCAGAGCTAACAGTCAGCTCATCCAATGAGAGCAGTGGTTCTCAACCTTCCTGATGCCACGACCCTGGAATACAGCTCCTCAGGCTGTGGTCACCCTCCCCCCCAACCATAAGATTATTTTCGGTGCTACTTCATCACTGTCATTTTGCTACTGTGATGAATCACGAGGTAAATATCTGATATGCAGGATGTATTTTCATCGTCACCAATCGAGCATAATGAAAGCAGAGCGATGAATCACAAAAACAATGTGTAATTCGATATTGTGAAATATTTATTTCTAATGGCAAATCAATGAAGCATGGGGTCGCATGAGTAACAGTCTTCATGCCGGTACTCCGTAGGTGGGTGTATCTGCATGGGGCCTGGAGACAGATAGAGGAGCAGTGTGTCTGTTCTAAGATCAAGGGAAATATGTGGTTTCTGATGGTTTTGGGCGACCCCTGTGAAAGGGTTGTTTGACCCCCAAAGGGGTCGGGGTCCGCAGATTGAGAACCTCTGCGATAGAGGGAATTTGACCTTTGTGGTTGTTAGAGGCCAAGTTTGGTTCTACCCCATAGTGACGTTACGTACAGCAGACGGAAACCCTGCCCGGTCCCCGGCTATCCTCACACTCGTTCCTGTGCCAGAGCCCAGTGATGCAACCACCGTGTCCATCTGTCTTCTCCAGGGCCCTCCTCTTTGTCACTGCCCCTCCACTTTACCCAGCACAGCGTTCTTCTCCAGGACCAGGTCTCTCCTGACAACGGGGCATTGGAACCACTAGTGACATCGCTTCCAGCATCACACCCGGGGGCCACCGCCGCCGCTGCCGGATGACACACTGACTGGCAGGTGGTGCAACGGAACGCGGGGGACCAGTCACAGAAGCTGGGGGAGGGAGAACCAGAAGACCAAGCCTGTCTGGGACGTGCCACACCGAAAAGCTGTCAGAGAAGCACCAGAGGGTGTCCCTCAGAGACTGGATCCCTGTGGAGGGCAGAACCCCCTGCCAGGCTCTCCCAGGGAGCAGGGTGAGACAAAGAAGGGAGGGACCAGAAGGGAGTCCCAGAGGAGACGCAGCCATTGCTCAAGACGCCATCTGGGCCGAGGGAGGAAGAAACACCAAGGGGGTGGAACACCCGGTGTCTCCTTCCACCCACTCGCAGCCTCTGGCTCGCGGCTCCTGCCGGCTGAGCCTCCAGAGCAGCAGGCTGGCAAGAGCCCCCCCCCCCGCGGAGATGTGCTGTCTCTTGGCTGGGAGCAGGGCCAGGGGAGTGGCAATGGCGGGCAGAGAAGACAGACCTAAACCAGCACATGCTCCCATCTAGGACTAGGCCAAGGGGGACAGGTAAAAAGGGCATGCAGTGGTTCTTCTCCTTTCCCAACTGGTCCCCATCACCGGTCCCTGCCACTCTGATCTCCATAACAATGTGGTGAGGAGCAGAGGGTGGTGTAGAATGGAGAGGAGACACTGAGCGAGCCCAGCTTGGTCCCCACCGCCTCTTGCTTCAGAAGGGTTTTTATAAATTAATTTTTTAAAGATAATCTTATTGGGGTTCTTATACATCAATTGCGTCAAACACATTTGTACATAGGTGGCCATCATTATTTTCTAAACATTTACTTTCTGTTGAGCCCTTGGTATCAGCTCCTCTTTTTCCCCTCACCCTACCCACCCTGTGACTCCTTGATAAATGATTATTTTCATATCTTACACCAACTGCTGTCTCCCTTCTTCCATGTTTTTTTTTTCCTCACCAATCACCACCCCAAGGATTTTTTTCACCCAGAGAGAGCAAATCGCTTCAACTTAGCATTGAGGATGGAAGCAGCAAGTGTGCCCGCACTTTGTGACTTTGTGCGTGCGTGCGTGTGTGTGTGTGTGTGTGTGTGTGTGTGATCATCTCATTGGGAGGATGGGGGCCGGAGGAGAAGAGCAGTTAAGTAGCTGTATTAGTTCAGGTAGACTAGAGAAACAAATTCATAGACACTCATGTGTATAAGAAAGAGCTTTAGACTGAGCCCCAGTGGCGTAGTGGTTGTGCTCGGGACTGCGGTCCACTGGGATGGAGGTTCAATTCCGGCAGCAGCTCCACAGGAACAAAGGCTGGGCCTCCTACTCCCACCACCAGAGGGCAGTGATGCCCAAAACAAAACAAAACAAAAGAGCTTTAAGCTGAGCCCCGGTGGAGTAGTGGTTGTGTGTGGGACTGCGGCCCACAGGGTTGATGGTTCAAATCCAGCAGCAGCTCTCCAGGAGCAAGGCTGGGTTTCCAACTCCCACCAGGGCAGTGATACAGAAAGAAAGAAAGAAAGAAAGAGCTTTATGTACAAGAGCAATTCAATATTGAGAAAACATCCCAGCCCAGTTCAGATCAGGTTCAATATTAGCCCATATGTTCAATACCAATCTAAAAATTCCTCTTTAGACTCAAGCAACACATGCGGAATGCAGGGAGAGCACAGGCCAGTGGGTGGAAAGTCTTGTGGATCCAGCGGTGGTGGAAGCATCTTGGTGCTGCTAGCTGCAGGGCTCTAGCAGAGCTCCCTGTGTCTTCTCAACAGGACTGTCTCACAGGGAGTGAGCATGTGTCCCGACTACAGCAAGCTATTTATCTCCTTAGTGCCTCCACATGAGGTCTTCAAGCTGCGACCTGATTGACAGGCTGAACTCCGCCGTTTCACTTTTAAGTCTCACATTGACAACAGATGATGGAGCTGCGCCAGGAGCCCCTTTGACTATCTATTTCGGGCATATCCTCAAATTCATTTTTCTTTATTCCAGGAGAAAAGGCTGACTTTGAAATTGCCATCTCTTTCCAGCTCCACAGAGCAAAGGCTGGGCCTCCTACTCCCACCACCTGATGGCAGTGATGCCCCCTTCCCCCCCCCCCAAAAAAAAAAAAAAAAAAAAGAAATTGCCATCACTCTCGACTGGGTTTGCGTTGGGAAGGCAGGGGCTGATTCTGAGAGCCTCTGGTGCTCCAGGCCATGTAGCGATATTCAATCATTTCACCCTGAGGTGACACCATGCGTTCCTTCCACGGGAAGGCAAGCTCCACAGAGACAAAGCCCTGGCTGTTGTCCACTTTCCTGGGCTTCACACCACGCCTGCCATGTGCTGTTCTCACGGTCGTCCTTAGGGGCCATTGAACTGCTCCCAATGCACAGTGACCCGGGCCTGCGCCATCCCTGCCGATGTTGCCGTGTGAGCCTGCTGCAGAGCCGGGGCAGCCATCCACCCCATCTAGGGTCTCCCTCTGCTTTCCCCAGTATGGCGTCCTTCTCCAGGGGCTTGCAGACACACCCACGGTACTTGAGATGAAGTTCCGTCCCCCTCACTTCTGAGCAGCTCTCCGACTGTATGTCTTTCAAGACGAACTCTGACTGGGCCCTCCCTGGTTGGGGAATCATCTTGCTCAGGAATGCCCATTTCACCGATGTGGGCTCGGCAGGCAGCTCCAAGACGTTTTGCCACTTTCCCAAGGTGACTCAGTGGGATTCAAATCCAGCTCTGGCCGGGTCAGAGATGCTGCTGCTGCTGCTAACCACCCCTTTCTTCAAGTGCCCACACCTCCTGCCATTGAAGTTCTTGACCCCTCCCACCACCACCTCTTGTGGGCCTCCCAGGGCCTCCGTGCCCAGACTGTGACTCAGGCACCCTGAAGGCAGGGAGGGGATGCCTCCTCGGCCCAAGTGCTGAGTGGAGGGCATGTGTGTGTGTGTTAGTGTGTGTGTGTGTGTGTGTGTGTGTGTGCACCGATTTCTGGAGCTGGACAAGAGGCAAAGACTTTGGGGGCGGGGGCACAAGGTTCAGGTCCGCCAGGGTCTTCTGGAAGGGGTCTCAGATCTCCCAAAGGAGAAGTTGGACAAGCAGGTTGCCAGGAGGGAGGACTACGGATGGCAGGGGCTTCACTGTGGGGAGGACTGGGGCCCCATAAGCAGACAGCCTCTCGGCAGTTGTTCTCTGGCCAGCTCCTCACAGATCCGTGTTACCCATGGCTACCCGGCTGCTGGGGGTGGGGGGCACCGGCGGGCCTGGGTTGGAGTGGGTGTGGCTGTGGGCAAGGTGGTGGTGCATCTGGGAGTGCCCCCTGCCTGTCTCCCGGGGACCCCCTCCGTGCAGGGAACACTCTCCTCCTCCTCCTTTCTAAAGGTAGACTGCCATTAGCCCCCTTGGCATGCATGCCACTCCAGTTCTCCACTCTGGGATCTCACCCAACAAGTTTATTCCCTGGCCTCTGATGTCAGGAATATGCTGGGCACCACGCCCTCCTTCTGGAACGGCACCCCCCCACCCCAGCTTCTATAAATGTTGCCATTCCTTCCAGCTGAGGTCAGAGCCACCCAGCACCCATCCAGCCCGAGGCCCTGCTCTTCCGTGGGTCTCCTGGCACCCACCGCCTGTGTCTGTCACTCATGTGGCCTTGGGCATGGGCTGCCTGGTACAGTAGTGTTGGTGACCTCTTTCCCTCCTTCGATTTAAACGACACGATGTGGGCATGTGCCTGAACAGAGTTACGGCATACGTTTGGGCGTAAGTTGGAAAAGATACTAAAGACATTTACAAACAGAATTTGTCTGCTTCCTTCCCCGGTGTCCTGAGCATCTGACTCTTCTAGGCAGCCAACCCCGTTCACCCATTGTTCATGACTGTTTCCTTTCAAAGACACGCTACAGATTTCCCGGCAGGCTGCACTTTGTAAGGATAGCCAGAATGCTCCTTACAGGTGAGGGTGGCGAGACTTTGGACAGGTGACCAGCAGGGACAGGTCCCTTGGTAAAGCCGATGTAAGATACAGATGTGTGTGTGTGTGTGTGTGTGTGTACATTTAGCATATGCCTTGTTCTATTCTTTGTGCTTCTATTTATTGCTGCCATGTTAAAATTGGAAACTAGGTGGGGTTTCCATCTCAGATCATCAACTTTGTATTCAACAGTTTCAAATACTCATCAATCCTCTCCTCTCCCTCCCCGGGTTTCTCTCCTCCCTCTTATCATCTTCCACCTTCCATTCCACCTGGGTTAGCACCCTGCCAAAGGCTAGTCCCTTGTTTTATTTATTTATGTTTTTCCCCCGCATCACTGCCCCGGTGGGAGTAGGAAGTCCAGCCTTGCTCCTGGAGAGCTACTGCTGGATTTGAACCGCCAACCCTGTGGGTCGCAGTCCTGCACACAACCACTACACCACCGGGGCTCAGCTTAGCCCCTTGTTTTATCTTCACTCCTCTGCCCTCCCCCTTAGGCAATCTCCAAAGTCTGTTCTTTTGGACATGGAAGTCTTTTTCTTTCTCCCACTAATAACAGTGGTCTCATCTACTATCTGTCCATTTGTGATTGGCTGATTTCACTCAGGATAATAGTCTCCAAGCCCATCTGTGCCAAGAGGTGCTTCATGGGTTCACCTTTTTTAGCGCTGTATAGTACTCCACTGTGTGCCATGTGCCGATGTTTCTCTATTCATTCTCCTACTGATGGGCATTTGGATTATTTCCATCTTCTTGCTCTTGTGAACAGTGCTGCATGGAACATGAATGTGCATGTGCCTGCTCCTGTTGTGACTCTGACTTCAGGATACATACCCAGCAGAGGCATTGTGGTATCAAATGGGATTTCTATTCCCAGTTGTTCGAGGTAGCTATGTATTGCTTTTCACAGTGGGTGTCCAGGTGTCCACTGTATGAGGCTCCCAATCTTCCTAGACCTTGTGCTTTTCATTGGTCCCTATCAAGAGATGGGGATGGGTGGGGCCAGGAGGTCCCATTCTCTTTGGTAACTGTATAGTATGCCACCATGGATTTATCTGGGCTGCATTAGATGGCTAGTTGGGTTGTTTCCAATCTGGTGGCATTCACAAGAATGCTGTGACCCCTGGAGCATACTTCTTGGCACACATGTCTAGTCCGAAATCCATAGACTAAGACATCCTATGCATCTTTTCGTGTGTGTGTGTGTGTGTGTGTGTGTATGGCATCACTGCCCTGGTGAGAGTAGGATGCCCAGCCTTGCTCCTGGAGGCCTGCTGCTGGATTTGAACCATCAACCCTGTGGGCTGCAATCCCGCACACAACCACCAGGGCTCAGCCACATCTTTCCCTTTGATGTGCTCCATGTAAATGCTGCACCACATGACCCTCCCACTGGCACCCCTGCCCGGACAATGGAGTCACTTTCTGATCCTCTGACAGGCGAGACAAGGCGCTTTGTCTGTCTCGGCTGCCATCTATTGCCCTCTTGTCCGGAGTGAGGGCCAGTCTTTACTGTGTGTGAGTGTGTGTGTGTGTGTGTGTGTGTGTGCGCGCGCGCGCGGTGCCCATTTCGTAAACACCGGGCTATTTGTCTCTTCTATTGAATTGGTCGGATCCCTGTGTGAATAAAGGAAATGAGCCCTTTGTCTGCTTTGGGGGTGCATTTTCTCCCCACTTGTCATTTGTCTAATTTGCAACTGTATTTTCATCTTGAGTACGGGGGCTATGGTGTAAGCCTCCTGGTCTTCTTACTCTTTAAAAAGTAGCCCAGGCCTGGTGAGCGCAAGGCACACGCCTGCAGAAAAGTCAGGAAAAGAAAGCCGGGCCTGTGGGAGGGAGATCCCGGGCTGGCTTGGTCTAGCCTTCTTCTTGTACCCAGTGAGAGCCTGACTTCTTGGGCTGAATCAAGGCCCTTGTCAACAGCGTACATGGAGCACTGGCAAATTCAAACCCCAGAACAAACACAGAGTGCCAAATGAATGCTGGGGCTGACAGGCAACTCAGGCAGGTCCCCTGGGAAGCGGGGTGGTTAAGGTGGGGACGCAGCCCTCCTCAGAGAGCCTGGTGCTCTCAGCCCCTTGCAGTGACAAACCCTCTCTGGCCAGTTCCTCCAGGAGGGCTCTGCTGGCTCCACCTCCACTCCGGCTGCTGTGACCACAAGCCCTGCGTTCCTCATTGCTCCTGCTTCTCAGTGGCTTGCTCCAGATTCAAAGCCCCCGCTGGAGTATCCAATGGGCAGAACTTGAGTCTTCTGCGTACACCCATACGACCTGAGATGTCTGGGAGGCCAGTGGGGGCCGGCGACCCAGAAGGCCCATGTGATGGAAGTTCCCCAAATGCAGGCAAGTGACTGAGATGCTGGACTGTTGGGAAAACGGGACACGTGCATAGGACGGCCTTCTTCTCTCGTGTCCAGCTCCAGCTCTGGCGGAAAGCAGTCTTTGGAGGTTACGTAACCCGTACCCACAGCGGTGAAGCATTTGGTTGCTGAGCACGCGTTTGGCAGGGCAACTCCCACCAGGTGACTGCAGAATGGACCTAGAGAAGGGCTCTGTTCTGCTCAGCCCTGGGGGGCTATTTGGCATCAGAGAGGACTCCGGGCACCCTGCAAGTATCAACAGCCAGGATGACAGAGAGAACTTGTACTAATTACCAACACCTGCTCTGTATTACCAAGTCTCATCTGAGGCATTCGCTCTGTGTGTGTGCCAGAGTCCTCAGGGGGTCACCTCCAAGCACCCAGTTCTTCTGGGGCAGCACGAGGCTGTCAACCAAGGCCAGGGTGCTTCTAAAGCCTTAACCTTTCCCAGGCAGCTATCCTGACCGTCTGGTATCTTGTCAAGTCTGTGCACAGAGCAGGGAGGGGTTGGGCCGGATTCCTGATATGAGGGGCAGGACCTTACTGTTGTTAGACACCATCGAGCAGGTTCTGACCCATGGTGACCCTTTGCACAACAGAACAAAACGAACCCCTGCCGGGCCCTGCACCGTCCTCACCATGATTCCTCGGCCTGCGCCCGTGGTCGGAGGCCCCGTGTCAGTCCGTCTCGTGCAGAGCCATCCTGAGCCCGATGTCTTGCTCCGGGGACTGGTCTTCTCCTCACAGCATGTCCAAAGCGTGCAGGACAAAGCCTCGCCATCCTGCCCTCTAAGGAGGCCTCTATGCATCTTCCCAGACCACGTGGTCCGTCTTGTGGCATTCCAGCCATCCTCACCAGCAAACCATTCAAACGCATCGCTGCTGCCCCTGGCCTTCTGATTGGGTGCCCACCTCTCACGTGTGCAGGAGGCGCTGGGAAATGCCACGGCTTTGGTCAGGTGCATCCTGGTCCTCAGAGTTGCCGCTCACTGCCCTTGAGCCAACGCCGACCCCTCAGGACCCACTAGGACAGGGTAGAACTGCCCTGTGGGCTTCTAAGACTAATTCTTTATGGGAGTAGAAAGCCTCGTCTTTCTCCCTCACAGGAGCAAGTGGTTTCGAACTGCTGGCCTTGCAGTTAGTATAAAGTGACTAGATTTTTTGTGTGTGGCATCACTACCCTCTGGTGGGAGTGGGAGGCCCAGCCTTCTCATGGAGAGCTGCTGCTGGATTTAAACCGCCAACCCTGTGGGCCGCAGTCCCGCACACAACCACGATACCACTGGGGTCCAGCCCTAAAGTGACTAGATTTTAAGCAAGACTCCATTGACGGGGGGAGGGGGGATTCTTGATTAAAAATTTGTTCTATATGGAGCAACAAAAATGTTCATAGAACGCAAAAATAGTACCGCAATATATTTATTTTAATTTTAAAATAAGGTTGTTAAATTGTTAAAAAGCAAGACATCTGGTCACTTTAAAGTAGTCCAATGCATAGCCACTATGTCACTCATACTCCTTCTTGCAGCTTTAGCATCTAACATGTAGAAAACGCTCAATTCATACTTGAGCACTGGGGGCCCTAGGACCCCTAAGAGAACTTCTGGTAAAGCTGGCACTCTTTACAACAGAGACCAGAGCAGAAGCGAGTTTCTCGGGGGACCCTTTGTGGAAAGGGTAGCTGAGGAAACAGTACACACCTATGGGGAAATCCAGGGGCCGAAACCACCTGAGGTCCCTCCCCACCTGGCAGACGGGCGGATTTCCCACCGTGGTGGTGACAAACTGGCTCCGAGACTGTTCTGGAGGGGAAAAGCAGACACCTGGGGCTGTTCTACCCCCTCCCCCCACCCCACCGTATTGATAAACTGCCAGCTGCAAAGGGGAGGAATTTGTTCCTAGTGACCATCGCTCTGCCAACCTCCAAAGTCTGAGGCAGTTCTGGGAACTGGAGAACAAAACAGCAGGCAGTTCTGACTTTGATGTGTGTGTGTGTGTGTGTGTGTGTGTGTGTGTGTGTGTGTTTAGTTTCTTGTGCGATATTCCCTGTCTTTTGTGGGTTTGACTAACCACCAGCTGAGAGGCATGGGATGTAAGAGGCGGGACTTCCTAACTCCTCAAACCACCACCACCACCTCCCCACCCCGTGGACCTGACACATGGCCAGCGTTCGTCCTCACGCACCTGTGACTACCCTCCAAATGTCCACACCCTGGGTGGGTCCTTGACCGGCTTTCAGTGGTGATTGAGAAAGCGAGAGTTGGTGCTGGTTCTGGCTGGGGTGTCTTAAGTGCAGGCGCCTCTGTGTGTGTGTTTTCATTTGTGTGGTTGTTTCCAACTTTTGGTCTTTTAAATTTGTTGCTACTGTTATTGCTGTTCGCTTTGGGGTTGTTTTTGTTTTTTCCTATCGTTGTACCTTTCTCACCCCACCTGACAAAACCAACTGTCCCCACCAACCCAGCCGTTCTGACACCTCCCACAGTCACCTCATGGTGTTGTGAAGACACAGACCACTGAAACAAAAAAGGTCTTCCCGAGGAACAAAAGGCACTGGTGTTCCTGGGAAAGGAATTCACAATAATAAGTTCCAGGGATGAAGCAAAAACCAAGAGAGCTATGAAGGAAATAAAAAAACACAAACAACAACAACAACAGAACAGAAAAAAAAAACTATGGGAAAACTCTGGAGAACACGACAAGAGCAATCTGACAAAACAAATGTAAACTGAGAAACCACACAGAAGTTCCAGATAGAAATCTAGGAAATCGATACCAAGACAGTAGAGTTAGACAACATTGGAAAGAGCACAGCAGGAGAGCGGAAGTAAGTAGTGGAATCACCCCAATGATGAATGGACCATCTCCTTCCACAGCACAAAACGTCCAGGAAAAAGGTACACACACCCCGGGCCTCTCACCAAATCAGTGAGCTTGAAGACAGAGGTCTTGAGACCAACGAATGAGAAGAACAATCATTAAAAATGACACACAAACTTGGCCTGAGCCCCGGTAGTGTAAGTGGTTGAGTGTGGGACTATGGCCCGTGGGCCTGCTGGTTCAAATCCAGCGGCAGCTCTCAGGAGCAGCGCTGGGTAGCTCCCAGGACCATCAGAGAGCAGTGATGCCCACAAAAATTAAAAAAAAAAATTGTAAGAAGAAATTGAAGGAACCCCACACAGATTAGACTCCTAAGAAAATCAGCACAACATATCACAGACAAACTTTCCAATATCAAGGACAGGGAGGGAGAGGATTCTGAGGTTGTACCAGGGTAGGGATGGGGAAGGAGGGAGGAGGGAAGGGGGGAAAAAGGCCCTGAGATGGCAAATTCAAAATTGTAAAAGAAAAAAAAATTTCCAATGAACAATCTTATGTCCATTAAAATGATGCATGAGAAATAAAGGCATTTCCAGATAAGGAGGAATTTGTAAAAATCAGACTAAGCTTACCAAAAAAAAAAAAGCTAAGGACAGAACTTTGGACAGAGAATCAACAACAGCAGGCACCAAGCTGTGATCAACATATAAGAAACTATGACCAGAAAAACCACGTAGGCAGGCTGAGTCCCAGTGGCGTAGTGGTTGTGCGCGGGACTGCGGCCCACTGGGACGGAGGTTCAATTCCAGCAGTGGGGCTGGGCCGCCTACTCCCACCACCGGAGAGCAGTGATGCCCCCTCTCCCCCAAAAAAAGAAAACAAAACAAAACAAAACAAATGGCAAAAAGAGTCCAAAAAATGAAGGTTAGGGGGAAAAATATCAAGTTAATGGAGGAAAAAACCAAAGGGGTAATATTAATCTTTGATAAAATAGACCAAGGCAAAATCCGTCAGAAAGCAAGAAGAGCATTAGATACTGACTGACTAGACAATCAAACAAGTAGGCATAATCTTAATAAACATCTATGCATTCAATAAATGAACCTCAAAATGCATCAACCCAACCCCCATTGAGCTGAAGAGCAAGTTAAATGATACTCCCTTGGGCTCAAATGGAACAGATTGTGAGAATGGTCCAGACCCAGGCCACGCTCTGTTGTCTGGTACATAGAGTCACTGTGAGTCAGAACCCCTCAACTGCACAATACACACACCACCACGATCACAGCAGGAGACTGTAGTACATCATCTGGAGGACAGAACAACAGGAAAGAAATTCAATAAAGAGACAGAAGCAGTGGACATGATAATTAGTTATCTTGACCTCCTAGACATACACAGAACACTCTACTCAACAACAACTTAATGTGCATTCTTTCCCCATTCATATGGAATGTTATCCAGAGTAGATCATGTTAGGCTACAAAACAAACCTTAACGTGTGTTTAAACACCAAGAGATTAACAATCATTTTCTAAGATCACAACACTATAAAATTGGAAATGAACACGAGAAAGATAAAGGAAAATACACAGGGGACAGAACAACACTGTGTAATTGAAGACTTAAGGAATGAATTTTAGTAATTCTTTGAAGCAAAACCAGAATGAAAATACAATATGCCAAAATTTGGGGACACAGCAAAAGTACTACTCAGAGAGCAATTTGTAGCAACAAACACACACATACAAAAGAAGAAAGAACAAAAAGAAAGAAAGAAAGAAAGAAAGAAAAAATCACCAACATTAACTGTGCTCGCTTCAGCAGCACGTATACTAAACAATCAACATCAACACCTTAATCCAATAATTAACAATTAGAACAAGAGAAGTAAAATAAACCTACAGCCACCAGAAGAAAAGGAATCATAAAGACTAGAGCAGGAATAAATGAATGAGAAAACAGAAAAGCAACAGAAAAATAATCAACAAAACAAGAAGTTGGTTCTTTGAGAGGATTAACAAAATTGGCGAATCACTGGCAAATTAACAAAAGGAGAAAATGCAAATATCCTAAATAAGAAACGACCCGGGCAGCATCACAATAGAACCAACTGAACTAAAGAAGAAAATAACATAATACTGTGAAAGATTCTATTCCATCAAATTTGAAAACCTAGAAGAAATGGATACTTTTCTAGAAATGCACTGACTGATATAGAAATTAACACTGACTGATGTACAAAAGTGAACCCAAATGTGGTGAAGAAAGCTGATGGTGCCCGGCTATCAAAAGAAGTAGCATGTGGGGTCTTAAAGGCTTGAAGATAAACAAACAGCTATCTAGCTCAGAAGCAACAAAGCCCACATGGAAGAAGCACACCAGCTGTGTGATCATGAGGTGTCAATGGGATCAGGTTTCAGGAATCAAAGACCCAGAACAAAACTATACCCAAGGTGAATGAGTGGGGGCATGGAGAAGAGACTCAATGCCCATCTGTAGACAATTGGACATCCCCTCACAGAGAGAGGATCACAGTCAAGGTGTATCATAGTGCAGTATAGCACCGATGAAACAAAGAACTTTCCTCTGACTCTTTGGTGCTTCCTTCACTCCACTATCATGACCTCAATTCTAACTTACAAATTGAATTAAACCAGAGCATGCACACTGCTACAGATAATAATAGCCTGTAACACAGGGAATTCAGGATAGATAGGGGGATTCAGGGGATTCAGGGTCAACAAGCAGAGTCGAGATACCAGGAGGAGTAGGGGAGGGAGGGGGGAGAAAGGGGAAATTGATCACAAGGATCAACTAGAACACCCTCCCAGGGGGAAGAATAATGGAAAAGTGGGGGAGGGGTGACAGAGAATGATGTAAGATATGGAAAAAGTAATCTATAACTTGTCAAGGATTCATGAAGGAGGGCAGGTTGGGGAGGGGGGGGAAGAAATGGGGAGCTGATATCAGGAGCTCAAGTGGGAAGAGAATGCTTTGAAAATAATGATGGTGGCGTATGTGCGAATGTGCTTGACACATTGGAAGAATATATGGATTGTAATAAGAGATGTAAGAGTCCCCAATAAAAGGATGTTTTTTTAAAAAAAGAAATAGGTCATTAAAAAACTTCCAACAACTAAGTCCAGGAGCAGATGACTTAACTAGGAAATCCTACAAAGTATTCAGATAAGAGTTGATCCCAATTCTATCCAAACTATTGCAGAATATAGAAAAGGATAGCAAAACTCATGGACTCATATCTTGAAGCATTAGCCCAATACCTAAGCCAGGGAAAGACATTACCAGAATAGAAAACTAAAGACCAATATCAACTTTGAACATAGATTCAAAAACATTCTTTTTTTTTTTTTGGGGGGGGGGGCATCACTGCTCTCCGCTGGTGGGAGTAGGAGGCCCAGCCCCACTGCTGGAATTGAACCTCCGTCCCACTGGGCCGCAGTCCCACGCACAACCACTACGCCACCGGGGCTCAGCCCTCAAAAAAATTCTTAACAAAATCCTAGTCAATTGGGTCCAACAAAACATAAAAATCAAAACAAAGAAACATCCATATCAAGTGGGATTCCTAGCAGGTACGCAAGGATGGTTCAGTATTAGAAAGTCAACCAAGGCAATCCACCATATAAATAAAACAAAGGAAAAGAATTACATCATCATAGCAATCAAGGCAGAAAAAGCTCTTTGACGACAAAAATGAATCAAAGGCATTCATGCAGGCAAAGAAGAAGGAAAACTCTATTTGTAAGTAATGCATTTCAATAAGTAGAGACTCCAAAGTCTCAGTAAGAAACAAGTGGGAAGTAATTGAAAGATTTGGCAGTATTCCAGGGTATAAGATCAACATGCAAAAACCAAATGAATTCCTGAATGCTAACTAAGAGAACTTTGAAAAGGAAATAAAGAAAAACAATACCATTTACAATAGGCATCTAAAGGTTAAATACTTGGAAATTAATCTAACCAGAGGAGCAAAAAATTTTTTACAAAGAAAATGAAAAAACACTGCTAAAAGAAATTAAACATGACCTATGTAAATGGAAGAATATTAGAAATTCCTGCAGAGGAACTGATAGCCTGTGACACAGGGATGGGAAGAATTACCATTATGAAATTGTCAGCCCTTGTGGAGGGCATTGCTCTCCTGGACGCGTCTTCCCTTGTCGCCACCGAGGACCAGGGCCAGCACTGACGCAGCCAGCAGCTCACGCAGGTCCTCCGTGCCTCACTTGACAACGGACACCAGCCCCGCCATGCCGCTGGGCTCGCTGCCCAGGCCGAAAAGGCTGAAGCAGCCAGCCAGGAAGCCTGAGTAGAAGTGGTACAGGATGCCCAGCCCCAGCAGAAAAAAAATGATAATGTAAGTACCCAAAGTGAAGTGAAGAGGACTTGCAGTACTTGCATACGAATCAAGGATTGCAGCTTTTTTTTGGCATCACTGCTCTCCGGCGGTGGGAGTAGGAGGCCCAGCCCCACTGCTGGAATTGAACCTCCGTCCCAGTGGGCCGCAGTCCCGCGCACAACCACTACACCACCGGGGCTAAGCCCGGATTGCAGCTTTTAATATGGACTGGAACTCAATGTCAAGAAAACCCAAACTCTCAGAATGGAACCAATAGGGTGGCCTCGTGATAAACAGATGAAAGATTGAAGTTGTCAGGGATTTCATCTTGCTTAATTCTTCAGTCAATGCTTACAGAAGTGGTGACTGAGAACTTGGTGATTTACTGCACAGGGTAAATTTGCTGCACGAGTTCTCTTTAAAGGGTTGAAGAACAAGGATGCCACTTTGAGGGTCAAGATGCCCTTGACCCAAGCCACAGTATCTTCAGTCACTTCATATGGATGTGAAAGTTGGACACTGAATAAGGAAAACAGAAAGTGGCAGAAATGCATTTGATTTGCAGTGCTGCCAAAAGGACAGTGACGGTACGGAGAACAGAACAAGCAGTTCTGTCTTGGAAGAAGTGCAGCCCAGAATGCTTCTTGGCGACAAGGATGCTGAGGCTTCTTCTTACAGGATATCAGTCCTTGGAAAAGGACATCCTGTTTGGTCAATCATAAGGGCAGTGAGAAAAAGGAGGACCCTTGAGATGGATGGACGCCGTGGCTGCCACCATGGGCTGAAAGACGAAGGAGTTGTGATGACGGCACAGGACTGGGCCGTACTTTGTTCTGTGGTACATGGGTCTTCTATGAGTCAGAGCCCACTGCACTGCGCCTAAGAACAACGACGACACCCCAGAGTCATCCACAAACAAATTGTGCCTCCAATCCCGTTTCCAGCATAGTTCTTCAACGAGAGGGGAAAGCCAATCACCCACTTTACATGAAGAGGACCCAGGATAAGCAGAGAAGAATGAAATAGATGTCTTATTTCCCGGCCTTAGGACATATTCGTGTTGGTCAAAATTGCTCGGTACTAGTACAACGTAGGTACATGGAGACAAATGGAACAGAATAGAAAACTCGGAAATAAACTCATCTGCCTATAGACGTGTTGTCGGGAGAGACCAGTCCCTCGAGAAGGACACTGTGATTGGAAGAGGGACAGCACAGAGGAAGGTCTGTCAGGAGGTGCACCGACACTCTGGCTGCAGCAGTGGACTCACATGAGGTGGTGCAGGGCCGGGCAGTGTTTCCTTGCATTGTGCAGAAGGTCGCTGTGGGTTGGGACAGACACAATGGCACCTAACACCTCCTGGGGACAACTGATTTTTCACAAAGGGCTGAAATACATTCAATGGGAAAGAGATCGACTCTTCAACAAACGGTGTGGGAAAAATTGGATCTTCATTTGCAGAAGAATGACACTGGACCTGTGGCTGGGAAGCCCCATATAGCAAAAACGAACTCCAGATGGATTAAAGACTGTGGTAGCTCCATAGTCTGGTGGCAATTTCAGGAGTCAGAGTGAAGGGGTGGAGTCTCGCCTGTCAATCAGGTGGAGCTTGATGACCTCATTTGGAGGTCATAAGGAGATAAATAGGGAAGCTCTCGGGAGGTGGGACACAGACTCATTCCCTGAGAGACATCCCTGTGGAAAAAACACATGGAGAGAGGCTGATGGAGCCAGAGCTCTGTGGCCCGAGAAGCCATATGGAGACCCCTGCCTGTGCTGAGATGCTTACACCACCACTGGATCTACAAGACTTCCCATCACTGACCTGTACTCAGTATCATTGCATGCGTTGTTTGTTTGTTTTTTGTGGGCATCACTGCCTTCTGGTGGTTGTGGGCGCTACCCAGTGCTGCTCCTGAGAGCCGTTGCTGGATTTGAACCGCCAAACCCGCAGGCCGCAGTTCTGCACTCAATCACTTACGCCACCGGGGCTCAGCCCCATTGCATGTGTTTTGTGAGTCTAAGCAGACTTTATAAATTGGTATCAGATATATGGGCTAATACCCGACTTGTGGATTTGATCTGGATCGGGTTGGGATGTTTTCTTGATTTTCAAATGCTCTTGTATAAAAAACTCTTTTACACATATGAGTGTCTAAGGATTTGTTTCTCTAGTCTTCCCAGACGAACACAAAGAGCTAAATGTAAGCCCCTAGAACTATAAAGATCAATAAAAAAAATTAGGATAGCTTAAGGATCCTAATAAATGGCATAAACACACCATCAAGTATGATGAAACACACAGCAGAAAACCAAATAAATGACTGGGGCCACCTTAAAAAGCCTAAGTGGAAGGAGGATGTTTTGAGAATGATGGCAACTAATGTGAAAATGACTGCATGCAATTGATGTATGTATTGATCATGATAAGAGTTGGATGAGCCCCCAAGAAAATGATTTTATCATAAAAAAATTAGAGGGCTGAGCCCTGGTGGCGTAGTGGTTGTGCGCGGGACTGCAGCCCACTGGGTTGGAGGTTCAAATCCAGCAGTGCTCTCCAGGAGCAAGGCTGGACCTCCTACTCCCACCACCAGGGGGCAATGATGCCTGCCCCCCCAAAAGAATTAATAAAAAACCCAAACAAACAAAATTTAAAAAATAGTATGCAAGCGGAAAAATGAGGAGTGGATACCAGGGACTCACGAAGAAAGCAAGTGTTTTGAGACTGATGAGGGAGACAAATGTACAAAAGTACAGTGGATGGATGTGATAAGAATTGCACAAGCTCCCAATAGAATGATTTAATTAAAAAAATAGGATACATGCATCAAAAGACTTCATCAGAGTAAGAAGGGCACCCACAGATGGGGAACATTTTGGTAATGACATATCCTTTAGGGGCGAATCTCTAAAATCTATAGCAAATGCAACACTTCAACAAAAACAAGACAAATAATCCAATTTCAAAACAGGCAGGAGACCTGAACAAAGAAGCCAGCACTTCAACAAAGAAGACATTCAGGAGGTCAACCCACATATGAAGAAACGCTCACAATCACTAGCTGGTTGAGAGATGTAAATCAAAACGAGGAAATAGCAAAGTTAAACACACACACACACACACACCAAAACAACAACAACAACCCAAACCCAGAAAATAACAAAAGTTGGATGGGTTCAGAGGCATTGGATTCCTCGTGCCCCACTGATGGCACTATAAAATGGTACAACCCCTGAAGAAAGCGGGGTAACAATTCCGGAAACATCGGGGAATGGAAAAACCATATGACCTCACAATTCCTTTACTCGACGTCAACATATACCCTTAGGAAACAAGGAGCAATGCAGGAGCAGATACACACACACACACACACACAGAACTATGTACAGTAGCAAGAAGACAGAACAACGGAAATGGCCATCGGGGGGAGAAGGGATAAATAACGTTGCTACATATACACCATGGACTGCTACACATCTCTAAAGAATCATGCTGAAACAGTGAAATGCCTCATGATGGAGTTGGTGGACGTTGGGTTGAGTGAAGCTAGTTAGAGAGCAAATAATGCATGATCAAACTTAGGAAATTAGAGCCCCAGTGGTGTAGGGGTTGTGTGCCGGACTGCGGCCCACAGGTTTGGCGGTTCAAATCCAGGAGCCAGGCTGGACCTCCCACTCCCCCCAGGGTAGTGATGCCCACAAAAAAACCAACAACCCTTAGAAAATTAACATAAAGACTCTCAAACCAGAAGGATAAAAAAAAAATTGTGGATGAAAAAAAGTTGTGGATGGTTGCCAGGAAGGGTAGGAAGGTGAGGAAGGGGAGGGGGAGAGAGGGCAGAGGGGAGGGAGGGGATGTTAATATTCTACAAGAGGGAGATGGCAGGAGGGGGCAGGGCCAGCTTCTGGGAAGAGTTAATAACCTGGTAAAATTGTCGGACACAAAAATGGTCATCTGATATGTGAAGCCCCACCTCATTCAGAATGGGAAAACAAACAACGTGGTGGCCAATACTATATGTTATACTGCAGGAGCCAATTCTGGAAGGTTCTTTCACCCTCCCCACCTCCCACTGCCCACGCCCAGTCCTGAAACCAGAGATGGTTTGGGGTTAGACAAGGCCTACCCAGGATCCATTTGGAAAGACCCCCTTTGACCGTGAAGAAGCCCCTTCTGCTGTCACACATCTCCCCACAGATGAGACCTCGGCGTCCATGGTTTTTGTTCCCGAAAAGGGGACGGTGCTGGGGAGGGGAGAGGGGGCGGGGCATCACCCATCTGTTCCCAGTGTCCACTCAAGGGAGATTTCTGCCACCCTAAACAAGGCATTCTAGCTGCGCAGGCGAATAGGGAGCACATAATCGGACAAGGCACTGCTCGGAATTGCAGCTCTGGCGACGGCGGAGAAGCCGCCGCCGACCCGATCTAGTCCGGGAAGGCGCTTCCAGCCTGGGTGACCTGGGGCTGCGGGGGGGCAACGGGCACGGACGGGATTCCACGCAGCGAGCCGTCGGTGGGTCCCTGCCGTGCCCGCGTCCTCTGCGTGAAAGGGAGCGGCGGGACCCGGGGCCCGGCGGCGCGTGGCCGACGACCCGGGCCTCGGTGGGTTTGCGAGGGCGTCCCGGGGGGACGCAGCCGGCCCCGCGCCCCCAGGCTCCCAGGGCTTGATCCCTGGGTGACGGGTGACGGCGTTGGGTGCCAGCCAGAAATAGGCGGCTCCGCCCCATCTCCCGGCAGCCTTTGCGGCAGCAGCAATCCTCCCCGCCTTTCCCCCACCCTCCTTCTCCTCCCCCCTCCCCTCCCCTCCCCTCCCCTCCCTCCTCCCCCGGGTGACAGGCCGAGCCGCCTTCGGTCTCCAGGAGTTTCCGTGCGGCTGACGCAGGCTTGCGCGCACAGCTGGGCCGCCGGGTGCGTCCGACGCAGCAGCCGCGAGCGAGCCAGGGGCCCGTGGCAGACGGTTCCCGGCGGGAGGAGGTGCGGGTGGGGGCGCCCTGAGCCCGCTGCCCGCCTGGGGGGGGGGGCGGTGTCCCCTAGGGCTCCCCGGACCTGGGCATCGAGATTGCCCCTAGGCCCGGCCTATGGCGAGAGGCCCGGCGTGTGGGGCCCGATAAGGCTGCGGGAGGGAGCTTAGTCACTGCCCCTCACCGGAGCCCTGCGGGCACGGCTGTCCCCCGGGAACGTCCCCGCCACCCCAGGGATCTCCTGCCCCCGGGCAGGGCGCTTGGCTCTTTCTGCCTGACCGCTCCCCCCCTGCAGCCAGGCGCCGGAGTGCGGACGAGTTACCATGGCATCCTACTACGAGATCCTTGACGTGCCCCGGAGTGCGTCCCCTGATGACATCAAGAAGGCGTAAGTGCCTCCCGCCCACCCCCCGCCCCCAGCATGAGGTTCTTCCGCCCCAGTGCCAGGGAGAGAACCAGCGCCTTGGGAAGGGGTGGGCGCCCCTAGGAGAGCTCACGTGTAGGGGGGCGAGTAGAACACGGGTCCTCTGCCCCGCCCCTCTTCTCCCTCCCCCTCTCCCCCCCCCCAAAGTGAGAACGCCCGAGTGGTATGGCAAAGTGGCTTGCATTGCCCCCTGAGCCCCGAGGAGGCTTAGGGACCCCGCTAAAATCTGTTCAGGGAGCCGCCAGAGCAGCTGGAGAGGAGGGGGGCCCTAGTGGTGGTGGGAGAGTGGTAAGTTAATGGGAAGTGTGCGAGCCTCCCCTGGCGATCTCCTCCTTGCAGGTACCGCCGGAAGGCCCTACAATGGCATCCAGACAAGAACCCGGATAATAAAGAGTTTGCCGAGAAGAAGTTTAAGGAGGTGGCGGAGGCATATGAAGTGCTGTCGGACAGTAAGGACACAGTCAGGGCCCGGTCCCCACCCAGGTCACCCCTGTCTCCCCCTGCCTTTAACATCCTGGCATCCAGTGCTATACCACCACCACCACCACCACCACCACACACACACACACACACACACACACACACACACACACACACACACACTTCTGACCTCTTTTATCTCCACTTCTATTTAAATAAGCACCCACTAGGTGCAAACCCACCAGCCACTCCCAGGGGGGGAAAAAGACCCTGTCTGCCCTCCTGAAGATGTGCAGTCTCAGGAATCCTGTCTGGGGTGGAAATGAGTGCTCATGGTAGCGAGCTTTTGCTTGGTTTTATTTATTTTTTAAAAATGTACAAAGCCGGGAGTCCCGTGGTTCAGTGCTTGGCTGCCAACCAAAAGGTTGCTGGTTCAAACCCACCAGTCTGCTTTCTTAAGGATCTACAGTCTTAGAACCCTGTAGGTCAGTTCTACGTTATCCCATAGGGTCACTGTGAGTCAAAATCCACAGGACACCACAGGAGGTGTGTGTGTGTGTGTGTGTGTGTGTGTGTGTGCGCGGCGCGCGCGCGCGCGCACAAGTGCCTTTTCGGCTTCTCCCTGATGCTTTCTGGTTGGGTCCTCCAAGAGGAGGAAGAACTCAGGGCAGGTGCCTGACGGGGCAGGATCAGTGAGGGGCTTCTTCTCAGGTAACCTTCTGGGCCCCTCACAGCCATCTGGCAAGGCAGGAATATCATCCCTATTTTACAGGCAAAGAGACTGAGCCTGAGAGGTGAAGTACCTTGTTCACAGTGACACAGAGCTGGAATATGAATCCAACTATGCCTTGCTTCCTGCCTTCCATCCATCCATTCATTCATACATATATTCTTTGAGTGCTGGGGAGGCAGCCAAGAGCAGGCTGACACTGTCCTTGCCCTGACAGGTTGACAAACAGGTACATACCTAGACAAGATGATAGGTTCTAAGGAAGTTTCCAAGGGAAAGGGAACAGGGTGAAATGATGGGGGATAACGAGCGCCCATGCTTGTTAGGCTGGTCACCGAAGGCCTGTGAGGAGGTGACATTTAGACTGGGTCTTGACTGATCATAGCAGAGTAAACCACATATGTGTGTGTGTGTAAAATATATATTTAAAATCATTTTATTGCAGGTTCATAAAAGTCATCAAAATCAATACATACACCTGTTGTATGCAAACCACATTTGTACACTTGTTGCCATCATCATTCTCAAAGCATTTTCTTTCTACTTAAGCCCCTGGTATTAGCTCCTTGTATTTGCCCTCCCTTGCCACACCCCCCTCCCTCATGCTCATATTACTGAAGACTGGGCACCTCCTGAGCCGTGGCCGTGGGCGCTCTCCCTGAATCTTGACGATACCTCTGTGAGGCCAGCGCCAGCCTCACGGCGTGTTACAGATTGCTGTGTGAAGGGCTGACCTCAAGGAGCCAAACCCGTTTGCATCCCGTCGGCTCCAGTTTATAGTGACTCTACAGGACCAAGTGGAAGGAACGCTCCCCCACGGGGCTTCCAAGACAGGACCTCTGGACAGAAGCCGGCTGCCACGTCGGTCTCCTGCAGAGCAGGTCGTGGGCTCAAACGGCCCACCGTTCTCTCAGTGGCCACATGCTTAATGGCTGGGCCACTGGGGTTCCTTAGAACAGGCTGGGCTGCTGCTGAACTCCAGAGCCCATGTCCCCCGAACGCTCTGCTGGCCCCCAACCTCCATCTCTGGGCAGTCTCTGAGGGGCCTGGCCTGGGAGGGGAGGGTGAGTCTCGCCACAGCAGCCCTGGTAGAGGGAACAAGGACCTTCTGTCTCTTTGCAGAACACAAGCGGGAGATCTATGACCGCTATGGCCGAGAAGGGTTGATGGGGCCAGGTAGGTGGCATGTTGGGGTCCGGGTGGGGGGCGCGGGCAAGAGATACTAGCAAAGGCTGCTCTTGGAGGTTCCTGCCCTTGCCCTGTGTGGGATCCCCTGGCAGAGGGCAGGACACCTCTCCCACTGTGCCTTTCCTTCAAGGAGCTGGTCCGTCATGGCCGGAAACAGGGAGCAGTGGACCCGGCTTCACCTTCCGCAGCCCTGAGGAGGTCTTCCGGGAGTTCTTTGGGAGTGGAGACCCTTTTTCATTCTTCGGTGAGTGGGCTTAAGAAGCCCGTTCCGCTCACCCTTTGCCCTCAGGAGGCTGAGCTGTTAGCTGACTTTGAGGTGTTAACCTGTTAGGCTGTTAGTCTGGTGCCTCCTGTCTTTCAACAAGATACCCGCCCTGCCCCACCTTCCTGCTCACTGGCCGGTTCTCTGTGTCCACCGTGGTGACTCCTGTTAATCCCTGTCGCTGAGGCCTCTCTTCCTGTGCTAACCCTCTCCTGAGCAGGCTTCCTTCCCCCCGCCAGCCCCCAGTTCCTGGAGTCAGAGGGGAACTGATTTCTGGCAGGCAGAAAGACTGTAGGCAGAACCTTACACATGTCAGGACCCACGCGACTCCATAAGTGACACTTCAGAGACCTACCTTAGTCATCGGTAATACAATGGCAGCCATGAAAGCCAGACTCCAAGCATCACGTGACAGTCATCACCAACCCACACAAGCACAGACGCCCATTTGGAGAATGATGCATGTGTGGCAGGCATTTTATATCCGCTGGTCTCCTCTAATCAACGCTGGGAGGCGGGCCCTACTGTCCCCATTTACAGATCAAGAAAAGGGAGGCGCCCTCGAGGGACCCGCTTAGAGTCGCCCAGCACAGGGCGGGGCTGGAACTCTGTGCTGTCTATGCACTGCCACCACACCCCGCTTACCTGTTTCTTTAGGAGCGCACTCCTCTCCCCGCCCCTCTCCCTCCCTTGGTCGTTCTCAGTTGACTGGCAATCTAGGTTTTACTAAACTTGCAAAGGAAGTTACTCAGGGGCTCATGAAAAGAGGAGGGACAGACTGGAAACACAGGGAGGAAGTGGGGTAGGCAATGGTCCTGTTGAGTGGGTGGCGGTGGCTGAGTGGACTCAGAATGCTGAATGGGCGAATGTAAAAATGGGGTCTGCTCTGTAGACCGTCACCCAATTCACAAGAAAAAGTTGTGGTTTTGTTTTTCTTACAGAAATGTAAATAAACCCATGCAAGAAAAAGAAAAATGGGAAATATATCCAGATGCTTCCCTAAACCCCAAACTCACTACCATCCAGTCAATTCTGACTCATCCTGACCTTACAGGACCATAGTCCTTCACTTGTGGGTTTCTGAAGCTGACTCTTCAAGGGAGAAGAAAGCCTCATCGTTCTCCCTCAGAGCAGCGAGGAGTCTCGAACCACAGAGCTTGCAGTTAGCCCCACACGTAGCCCACTACACCACCAGGGTGCCTCACTTGTCCCACGTGCTTAGCAGCCCGCATTGCTGGACCTAAAAGCTGATGTGACACCTTGCAGGGGAAACTACAGTCTGTAACTTCTGTTTGCTTGTTTGTTTGTTTGTTGCAGATGACCTGGGTCCCTTCTCGAGCTCCCGACACACCGGGCCCTTGTTCACCTTCTCGACCTCATTTCCTGGGCACTCAGGTAAGTGCGGCCTCTCCCCACGTGGGACAGGTTCCCAGCCTTAGAGCCCCTGGCCTCTGCAGCTGGTTCCTTTCCCAAGCCCTCTCTCCTGTCTATGCCACCTCCCCAGAGCCTTGACCCTTTGTGCCTTTGTGATGGCAGCCCGGGGCACACAGCCGGTGGCCTAACCACCCCCCCCCCCTCTGTCCCAACACTAGATGTGTCTTCCTCGTCTTTCTCCTTCAGTCCCGGCGCTGGTGCCTTCCGCTCCGTTTCCACATCCACCACATTTGTCCAAGGTCGGCGCATCACCACTCGCAGGTGCAGGCTTCTGCGGGACCGTGCACGGGGGAGGGTTCTGGGGCTGAGGGCAGGGCCCAGCCTGACCTGTGCAGAGCCTGCAGAGTTCAGTGAAGGAACTGTTGCCTTCTCCCATAGGATCATGGAGAATGGGCAGGAGCGCGTGGAAGTGGAGGAAGATGGGCAGCTAAAATCCATCACAGTCAATGGTGAGGAGCTGCCCTGCTTGAACCCAGTCCCTGGCAGGAGGCCCTGATCCCAGACATCAAAACCTTTTCCCCCCAATACTCTTCTCTGAACCGCACTGGGGAAGGAAGGGTGGGTGGGGGTGTCTGCAGGACTGGGCATGGTTCAAGATGGTGATCCGGGGGCCAGTGGGTGGAGATGGTGGGGCCAGTGGGGCAAGATGGTGAAGATGGGGAAGTGCAGTCTCTTGGAAGGTGGCTACTTACCATCATCGTCTTCATCATCATTACTATATTTAAAGCACTAGCCCACGTCAGGAGTCCTGATGGCACTGACAGGTAAGTGATCATAAGGTCAGCGACTCAAACCCACCAGATGCGTCAAGGGAGAAAGACGAGGCTGTCTCATAAAGATTTAGAGCCTTGGAGACACTGACGAGCAGTCTCCTTCGGCCCTGTCAGGTCGCTCTGAGGTGGGGGTTAATGAACTCAAGGACAGTGCGTTTGGTTTTTCTGGTGTGGCACATGTACAGATGCCATTGTATTCTTCACATGTCCCCGGGGAAAGAAGGGCATGTGGTTTGGGGCCCCAGTTTTCAATTGAGATCACTCCTCAGCAAGATCAAGGGTTCCTAATTCCCAGATATGGAGCCCTGGTTGTGCAGGGTCTGCGCACTCAGCTGAGAACGTAAAGGTTTGTAGTTTGACTCCACCAGTCACTCCTTGGGGCAGTCTGTCTCCTTACACACACCTTTTAAAGTTACTGCCATTGGGTAGAACTGCCCCCTCAGGATTTCCAGGCTGTACCCTTCACGGCAGCATCACTTTTTCTTGCAGAGCACCCAGTAGTTTGAACTGATGATCTTTGGGTTAACAGTCCAATACCTACCCCAGTGCACCAGAGACTTGAAAACCGTGTCAGACAGTTCTTTCATTGTTCCCACCTTAGGTTGGTCCCAGCTCGCCTCC
>PVJH01029765.1:0-25627 GCA_004026705.1 Nesogale talazaci | reverse complement strand
GCACTCCCTACAGATGTGGTTTCTTTGCCACACTCTGAGCACTTGCTCAGAGACAGGGCAGTCAGGCAGGCAGAGGGGTCCACACTGCATCAGTGCGCATGCAAATCACCAGCCAGTCCTTCCTACCCTAGGGTGCCCGGGGTCCCATAGGAACACTCCACAGATCTGCACCCACTCCCCACCAGAAATTCTTGCCTCATCCAGGAGTCTCTTGTGGACCAGCAGGCCAGCAACTGCCCCACCCAGGAGGCCTGAGCACAGGTACCATAAAGCAACCTGAGTCTTTTTGCCCCAATTGCTTTTGTGCTCAGTGCCAGCCAGTCCCCTCCCTGGCTCCCAGGCTCCCATCCCCCAATACCACACAAATGGAGAGGATCCCATATAGCCCCTACTCTTAGGATCTGCCAGGCATTGGACACAAGTTTGGCAGAAGCTGATGCAGTGGTGAAGTAGGGGACCCAACATTCAGAGTTAGTCTAAGGCATGCTCCCATTTCCCTGCTCAATCCTACCCTCCCTTCTGTGTTCTGAGCAAGTGGTGAATTTGCATGCTTGTGGCAGGCCTCCCCTCCCACCTGTCTACCTGTGGGAAATGCCGCTAGTCAGGAATAGATCACCCAATCCTCAATCTGTTCCCTAAATACACTCCCTTTCACTCTGTCAACATTTTCCGTCAGACCACAATGAGCACAGCTGCAAACAATTCCTAAGAAGACCTGAGGGAAGGTGGAACACAAAGCATAGGAAAAGGTGAGACAATTGCAGCAGGACAAAAGTGAAACATAAACCCTCAAGCCAGTGAACTCAGGCAACCTACAGAAAAACCAACACCAGCCTCCTAAAGAGAGATCTCAGGACTCTGACACACCAGGGAAAATGGCACCTAGTTCCAATAAACCCAACAAAAATTAGCAAGATGCTTCAACAGCATCAACAAGAAAAGAGAAACCAAATACAACACAAAATGATCAGCTGGACCTAACAGCAGACATAGAAAGTGCAGATGCTGATCAACCACAGAAAAAAAGCTTCAGAATGCTGTTAAGACATATAGAGGACATGAGTGAAGCATTACAGAAGGAGAAATTGATAAAGGAGATAAAGGCCATGCACCAAAAGAAAATAAAATAGCTAAGGGGTCAGCGAACAAAAACGAATAGTAAACATTCAGACTTCACCCAGAGAATGGAGGAGGTTGAGAACCACACCGGTGACCTAGAGGGCTCACAAGAGGAAATTAATAAAAGTGAAAAAAAGTCTAACAAGTCTATCAGAGAAGTGGAAGAAAACCTCAGAGCCATGATGCAACAAGAAGGAACATTAGAATGATTGGTCTACCAGAGGAGGGTGTGTTAAGGAAAACAACATCCCAAATAGTGATGGAATGCTTGGAGGAAAACTTCCCTAGTTTAATGAATGAAAACAAGGCAACCATCCAGGAGGCCGAAAGAAGGCAAGCTAGACTGAACCCCAAGAAGAAATCACTAAGACATATAATTGTTAACTATTCAACTGCAAAGAAAAGGAGAAAATTATGAGAGTAACTAGGGAAAAACTGGCAATCACATATAAAGGCAAACAGATTAGAATATGCTCAGACCTATTATGGAAACTATCAAGAAGAGGAGAGAGTTGAGCAGCACATTATGAATATTACAAAAAAACAATGCAAACCCAAGAATACTCTAGCCAGCCAAATTATCTATCAAAATTCATGGAGAAATGAAAGTCTTTGCAGACAAGAAAAACATCAAAGAATATGCTAAAAGGAACCCAGCCCTACAAAAGATTCTCACCAACCCCCCAGTAGGGGCAGAAGAACAACTATCACCAAGCACATACAACAGACAGCCACACGGAAAAACTCCACCCAGAGACCATTAAAGGGAAAACAGCACCCAAGATAACGCTGTCTCAGTGATGGAAAAAGGGCAAGAATGAACCACAAACACATATGGAAACAACCCATGAAAAGAAATGGAGGTAGGAAAGCACCCAACATGAGAGCGATAAAATGACATCACACAGTGCACAGAGAGATGTAATGACCCTAAGTAACAATGGAATGAACTCAGTTCTTAAGAGACAGAGATCAACAAACTAGCTTAGAAAACACAACACCTCGATTTGCTGCCCACAGAAACACACCTCAAACTTACAGACATAAATAAGCTGAGAGTCAAAGGCTGGAGAAAAGCATACCAAGCATACAGCAATTCAAAAAAGTAATCCTAATTTCAGATAAAATTGACTTCAAAGTGCAAAGCATAGAGACAAGAAGGGTTTCTATGTAAAGCTCAAAGGAATGATAGAAGAAGAGCCTTAAGTATTCTAAGCATTTATGCTCCTAATAAGCATCCAGGGCAGTATTTCAAATTCCAAAAGTATTCCAAAAAGTCTTCCAAAAGATGAAAAAGAGATCACAATCTCAAGAATTATAGTAAGTGACTTCAATACACTGTTCTCTGAGAAAGACAGATCACTGGGAAAGAAACTCAACATGAGGCTTGTGGCAGTCATGTGCTTATGTTAATTTTATGATTGAAATGTACGAGTGGAGTCTAACCTGTTAATCTGGAGACATCCATTGAGTAGCTAATGAGACCTCTATGTGGCCATGGCTTTCTCCTGAGACTTCTGGGAAATCTTATAATATTTCCCTCATGAAAATGAGAAGCTATCTTCCCCATTTGTTGGGAGTTAGTCTTGGAGATGATGAATCATGAAAAAGATAAGATTGCAGCATCCGAGAAACTGGAGGAGCTGGCAGAGAGACCACACGGCCTTGCCCTGATGGAGCCAGACCTCTGAAGCTGGAGCAGCATGCTGTTGATGGACCTCAAGTCCTGGAAGCGAGGAGCCATGGGGAGACCCCTGCAAGCACCAGAATTCTGCACCCACTGACCTGTGATTTCGTGAGTCAGAAGGAGACTTTATAGACTGATTTAGGGTATATGGGTTAATATCGGACTTGTGACTTTGAACTGGAATGGGCTCAAAGTCCTGTTCCTCTTGTATATAAACCTTTTCCTTATATTGATATGCATGTCCTTGAATTTGTTCCTCTAGTCTACTCGAACTAACACAAGGCTAAAGATCTAAACACTACAATTAGACTATATGACCTGATACAGATCTACAGAACTCTCCACCCAAATTAAAAAAAAATCACATTTTTCAAGCTCATATGGCACATATTCAAAGACAGACCACATATTAGGGTATAAGTTGAATCTGCACAAATTTAAGTTCATTGATATCATACAGAACTCTCTCTCTGACTACTGTGCTATAAGATTGGAAATCAACAAAAGGAAGATAAAGGAAAAAAAGGGTAAACAATTGGAGGGTGAATAACTCCCAATTGCAAAAGAAGAGTGTATTGGCCCAGATCAGAAATGAAATTAGGAAATTTCTAGAAAGTAATGAGAATGAGAACACGACATATCAAAACCTGTGGGACACAGCAAAGACAGTCATGAGAGGAAGTTTCATAGCATTACATGCACAAATAAAAAAGGAGCAGACTTATGACTGGTGCACTGGCACAAAACCTACAATAACTGGAGGAGAGTCAACAAGACAATCCAACTAATACCAAAAGAAAAGAAATAATAAAAATTAGGTCTGAGATTCAGGAGAGGGAAAATAAGAAAATGATGGGTAAGAGCCCCCAATAACATCTATATTAACATCTATATTAAAAGAAAAAAAGAAAAAGATGGAAAAAATTAATGCAGCTAGAAGTTGGTTCTTTGGGGGGAAAATGGTTCATTGAAAGGATAAATCAAATCAACAAACCCTCGTGAATTTAACCAAAGAAAGGAAGGAACACATTTCATTAGCAAGGATGAGGGATGAAAGTAGGGATGTTACAACAGACCCTAGTGAAATCAAAAGGATAATGACATGGTACTATGGAGAACTATAGTCCAATGAATTCTTGAAAGACATTAACAAATTTTTGTTAAAACAGTCCCTCCCTAGACTATCTCCAATTGCTGTCAAGAACCTCAATAAAACCATATCAATAGAAGAAATCAACAGGTTATCAAGGGATTACCAATAAACCCCTACCCCTCTTCCTGGACCAGATGGGTTTACTGGAGAATTCTATCAAGCATTTAGGGAATAACTGTCACCAACCCTACACAAATTGTGTTAGTCCTGGTAGACTAGAGGAACAAATTTCATAGACATGCATATGGATATAAAGAAAGGGTTTATATATAAAAGGAATTGAACACTGAGAAAGCATCCCAACCCAGTCTAGATCAAAGTTATAAGTCCAATATTAGCCCATATGCCCGATACCAGTCTATAGGAATGGAACACTGAGGAAGCATCCCAACCCAGTCTAGATCAAAGTTATAAGTCCAATATTGGCTCATATGCCCAATACCAGTCTATGATGTCTCCTTCCGACTCACGAAGTCACAGGTCAGTGGGTGCAGAATCCTGGTGCTAGCAGGGGTCTCCCCATGGCTCTTCACTTCCAGGATTCAGGGTTCATCAACAGTATCCAGTTATGGCAGAAGCACTCATCGCTGGCAGGGGTCTCCATGTGGCCTCTCCAGCTTCCGAGGTCTGACTCCATCAGGGCAAGGCCATGTGGCTTCTCCAGCTCCTCAGATGCTGCCATCTTGTCTTGTCTGTGATTAATCCTCTCTAAGACTAACTCTCAACAAGCTGGGAGATAGCTTCTTATCTTCACGAAGGAAATATCGCGAGATTTCCCATAAGTCTTAGGAGAAAGCCATGCCCACATAGAGACCTCATTGGTCTCTCTCTACTCAATGGCTATCTCCAGATTAACAGGCTAGACTTCACCCCTACATTTCAATCATGAAATTAACATAAGCTCATGACTGCCACACAAACACTTCCAAAACATAGAAAATGATGGGAAACTCCAAAATTCCTTCTACAAGGGCTAGTATAACTCATACCTAAACCAGGCAAGGATCCCACAAGCCTTGAGAACACAGACCAATTTCCCTAATGAATATTGATGCAAAAATCCTTAACAAAATACTAGTCAACAGAATACAAAAGCATACAAAACAAGTATGATCACGTAGGATTCATACCAAAGATGCAGGGATGGTTCAAGAGATATGAAAGACCATTAGTATTATTCACAATATTGATATGAAAACCTATAAGGACCACATGACAGTACCAATAGATGTGGAAAAAGCATTTGACAACATCCAACACCAATTCCTATTTAAGACACTCAAGAAAACAGGATCGGAAGAAAAGTTCAAGACAATACAAGTTATATATGAAAAACAACAGCCAATGTGGTAGTTAATGGAGAAAAGACTAGACAATTCCAGGGGACTTGTCCGGGGTACCAGATAAGGATGGCCCTTGTCCCCACTCTTATTTAATATCATATTGGAAGTTTAGTGAACAGCATATGGCAAAGAAAAGACATCAAAGGTATTTGTTTAGGGAAAGAAGAGGTGAAATTATCGCTATTAGCAGATAATGTGATTTTATATGTGGAAAATTCCAAAAGCTCCACAAGGGGAGTGCTGGAAGCAATACAGAAGTATGGCAGAATGTAAGATATGAGATTAACAAATACAAGTCTATCAGATTACTATACACATTGGATAAGTCCACAGAAGAGGAGATTAAAAAGTTGATTCCTTTCACAATAGCCAAGCACAAATTGAAATATCTAGGGATATTCCCAACTAAAAGAACAAAAGATCTATATGAGGAAAACTACAGAACACTATTACAAGAAACGAAGAGTGACCTTGGCAAATGGAAGACTATCCCTTGCTCATGGATCAGAACACTCAATAAAGTAAAGATGTTAGTTCTACCCAGGGCACTATATAAGTTTAATTCAACTCTGATACAATTACCCTCATCTTTCTTCAAAGAAATGGAAAAAATGATTACCAAGTTCATATGGAGAAGAAAGAAGCCCAGAATTAGCAGAGAACTCCTAAAGGAGAAGGACAAAGTCAGACTTGCTTTGCCTGACTTTAACACATATTATAAAGCCTCAATGGTCAAAGCTGCATGGTATTAGTATAACAATAGATACTCCGACCAATAGAAAAGAATGGAAAATCCAGAAATAAAAGCATTAGCATACCGAAAATTTTTCTTTGATAAGGGCCTCAAATATATCAAATGGTAAACAGATGCCCTCTTTAACAAGTAGGACTGGCACAAAAATGAAGCAAGACCCTTATCTCACTCAATGCACAAGAATAAACTCAAGGTGTATCACAGGCCTCAAGATAAAACCCCAAACTATTAGTGACATCAATGAGGGAAATGGAACCAACCTGAGAACTTTGGCACAGGGAATACATAGACTATCAGAAATAGGGAACTACACAAACACAGAGGAGGCACAAATTGACAAGTGGGATATATTGAAGAGAAATCACCTGTGTACAGTGAAAGAATTCACCAAGAGAGTTATAAGAGAGGCCATGGACTGGAAAAACATCTTTAGTATGACAGCAGAAAAAGGCCTCAAGACTTAAATCTATAATGCCCTGATACCTTCCAAAATGAAAAAAAAAAAAAACTGTCCACTGAGGAGGTGGGCTAAAGACCTGTACAGAAGTTTTACAGAGGCAAAAATCCAAATGGCCAATAAACCTATGAGAAAATGTTCTCAATCATTAGCCATAAGAGAAATGCAAAGTAAAATAACAAGGAGATACCTACCACCGATCACTCTCAAAGATAAAAATTGAAAAAATTAGAAAACAACCCCATTGAAGGGACTGTGAGGAGACAGGAAATTTCATCCACTGCTGGTGGACTTGTAGGTGTGTACAATCACTATGGAAATCTATTTGGCGATATCTAAAACAGATGGAAATTGAGCTACCGTATGATCCAACAATCTCCCTACTGGGCATATACTCAGAAGAGACAGGAAACAAACCATGGTCAGACATCTGTGCTCCATTGTTCATTGAAGCACAGTTCACAATTGCAATGAGTTGGAAACAACTCAAATTTCCATCAACTGATAAGGGATTAAAAAGCTGTGGTACATTCATACAATGGAGTACTATGCATTGCTGAAAAGCAGTGATGAGTGCGTGAAGCATATCATCACATGGTAAGAGCTACAGGAAATTATGCTAAATGAAGTAAAGCAAGCGCAAAAAGAAAAGTACAGCATGAGTCCCATGAGTTAATCTTTAAAAATGCAAAAGGGGCATAGGGGAGAAAGATACTATATACAGAAATTCCTAGGGTAGGGCCCAGGTAGAATGGTAGAGGTCAGACCAAACCAGGGATATATATGGTAGCCAACTGAGGAGAGGAGTGGGAGATGGTGATGTGTAATAGGGGAATGGAGCACTAATCCACCCAAGGGGAGCGTAGTATTTATATCTCCACAAGAAAAGAGGAAGGAAACTTAAACCCAGTGTTTCAGGATGTCAATACAGCATGACAGCATGGAGTGGGGAGCCAGTGGAGAGGTACGAGGGCCTATCCCCAATCCCAACTACATGGACAGCTGTCTCTCCCCCCAGGATAGTTTGCTTTGGAGTTCAGCACTCAGGCTGTAGTGCGGGGACAGGGAAATGTGGAACCAGAGCATAGGTGAACAAATGAAGGGTGAGAAAGAGAGAGTGGAGTGCATTCTGTTCCATTGAGTCTTGAAAATAATCTCCCTACTCAGAACACTCATTGCACAGAGTGGATCATATGGTCAGCCCCATTACAAAATGCTGTGTCCCTTGCTGACTCAAGGCCCTATGGGGACAACACTGGAGAAGCAGGGTCGAGAGTGCACTGGGTCTGACCCCACCACATTGAGGCAAGGGTGTGTAGCAGAGCAGCAGGAGGAGCAGAGCATGGAGTTTTAGAGGGAGTGCTAAGAATATACTTTGGGGCCAGGATGTAGCACACCATCAGACTCAACCAGGGGACACTCCTGGAGGCCAATGAACAGACTTTGAACTATTTACAGGTGTTTCTTTTGTTATTATGTTTATCATTATTTACTTATTTATATAGTTTCTCCGGACATTGTTTTTTTGTTGACATCATTTTGTTTTCTTTTGTTGTTTCATCTTGGGACATCTTGTTTCTTTGTACATATTATTATCTGTGCAAATTTATCTAGATAAGATAGGCTAGATGAACAGTATAGAGGAGAAAATAACAGGATTGATGGTTCCAGTGAGGGTGGGGGGTGGCATGGGAGATGGGGAGGTGGGGGAAAGGAGGTGGTGTTGACCATCCCAGGGACAAGGGAACAACAAGTGATCCAATATCAGTGTCACGTTGGGTGCATGAGGTCTGATAGGGATTGTTAAAGAGTAATGTAACAGTGAGAAATTGCTGAAACCTAAATGAAGGATGAGAATAATGGTGGGACAAGAGGAAAGTAAAAAGAAATAGAGGAAAGAACTGGGAGGCAAAGAGCATTTACAGAGGTCTAAATATTATAAGGTTACTGTTAAGGCAGCAGATGAACATTGGACCTCCACTCAAAGTACTCAAAGTACTCCTTCAATGCAAGAACACTTTGGTCTATTAAACTGGCATTCCTTGATGCTTACCTTCCCGACACAATCATTGAAGACAAATGTTTACACAAGCAAAAGTGGTGAAGAAAGCTCAGTGTCTGGCTATCAAAGATAGCATCTGCATTCTTAAAGGCTTGAAAGTAAACAAGTGGCCATATAACTCAGAAGCAACAAAGTTCATATGGAAGAAGCACACCAGCCTGTGTGACCACTAGGTATCAAAGGAAGCAGTTGTCGGCATCAAAGAACATCAAAGAACAAAAATCATGTCATTGTTTGTTCATCTTCTTGATATGATTGCTGAAGAAAAAGGTGTGCATAAACAATTGTGGTGAAGACAGCTGATGGTGTGTGGTTATCAAAAGATATAGCATCTGGGGATTTAAAGGCTTGAAAGTAAAGAAGTGGCTATGTAGCTCAGATGCAACAAAGGCTATATGTTGGTCCAGGTAGAGAATCAAATTCAAACACGAATATGGATATACGGGAAATATTTATATACAAGAGGAATGGAACATTGAGAAAGTATCTCAATCCAGTCCAGTCCAAGGTCATAAGTCCCACATTAGCCCATGTGTCTGATACCAGTCAATAAAATCTCCTTTCAACTCACAAAGCATGTGCAATGACATCAGGACAATCACAGGCCAGTTGGTGCAGAGTTTTGTGTATCCAGTGGTGGTAGAAGCATCCAGGCACTGGCAGGGGCCTCCCTATGGGTCCTCATTTCCAGGGCTCAGGGTCCATCAGCAGTACCCATTGGCAGGAAAAGCATCTCAGTGCTGTTAGGGGAATCCCTGTTGCCTCCTAAGCATCTAAACACTGGCAGGAGTCTCCTCCTGACTTCTCTGGCGCCCAAAGGTTTGGTTCCATCAGGGTAAGCCCATGTGGCTTTTCCTTTGGTTCCTCCAGTCTCCAGGAATCAGGATTGATCAGCATGCTGTCATCTCAGCTTGTCAGTAGTTCATCTCCAAGGAAATGAGTCTCTGTTCTCTCATTTCCACAGGAGAAATATCACAAGATTTCCAAGACTTCTCAGAGAAAGCCACACAGAGGTCTCATTGGCTATCTCCAGATTGACTGGCTAGACTCCACCCCTACACTCTTAGTCAAATTGGCACTAGAATACGTGACTGCCACAGTCCACATTGAAGAAACACACCAGCTTGTGTGACCACAAGCCATCGAAGGGATCAGGTATCAACCATCACAGATGGAGACAAGACAGTCAGGACCCAGTGTAGAAACAATGAAATATGCAACTTTCCTCAAGTTCTAAAGTTCTTCCTTTCTCCCAGTATCATGATATGAATTCTACCTTACAAATCCAGTTAGACCAGAGGATTTACACAGATAGGAACCAGATACATGGGGAATTCAACACAGATGGTTCCTTTTGGACCAGTGGGGAGAGTGGCAACACTGGGAACATGGAGGGAAGGTGGAGTAGAAAGAGGGTATCAATTTTAGAGATCTACATATAACCTCCTTCCGGGGGTACGGGCAACAGGGAAGTGGGTAAAGGGACACATCGGCCAGTGTACGATATGATAAAATAATGATAATTTGTAAATTTTTGAGAATGATAATGGCATCAAAGGTACAAATGTGCTTTGTATACAATAGATGAATGCATGTATGGATTGTGCTAAGAGTTGTATGAGCCCCAATAAAATGATTTTTCAAAAAAGATTTACAAACAGGAAAAAAAAACACCTAGTAATTGAAACTTTCCAGCTGCTTGATAGTAGAAAGATGAAGGGGGTAGCTTACATAAAAGTTTCAATGTCAGAAACAATGTGAAGCAGTTCTGCTTTGTCTGATGGTTGCTGTGATTCCAAATAGGTTCCATGCCAGTCTGGATACACTAGAATAGCTTTTTCTTTCCTTTTTTTGGTATAATTTTCTTAAAATATAATTTTGTGTTAGTTGTTGCACCATATAGACAACAAAACATTGGACAAGACAGGATTTTTGACCTGTAGAATTCAGTGATACCACTTATATCAACCATATTGTATAACTATCACCAGCATCCATTAATGAATTTTTCATCATCATAAGCAGGAACTTCCTAAACAATGATTCTTCATTTTTCTCTCCATCCTCCCTATGATATCCACTGTCATGGACTCATAGAGACCCCAAAGACTAGAATAAGACTTCCCACTAAGTTTCTAAGGGTGTGGATCTTTTATGAAAGCATATGGTAACATGTGTCAGTACATCATTACTCTTTGTGACCAAGTAATCTTCTATTTTACCTATGTACCACATTTTGTTGGTTAATACACCTTTGGGTTGTTTTAATGCTAACATAAATAATGTATGACTACCATGAAGAACTAGAGCAGCAGACATTTTGCTCTTTATACGGATAAGGATTTTTAGTAATTTGAAAGTATGGTGCAGATCTGGAGAATCTTTTTAAGGAAAGAAGCTCTGCTAAGTATTCTCCATCATCTATTCGGTCCAGTATTACATTGGCAACAAAATCTCCAAAGGAAGGATTTATGGTGGGACAACCATTAGTTACTTGGCTAATTAATAAAAGGTTGGCAGACCAAATAGACTCAGTGGTTTTGCTGGGGAAATATGTAGCCCAGAAAGTCAAATGGGACTGTATCTCTGAGTCTTATAGAGTGTCTGTGAGTCAAACTCCAACCTAACAGCACCCAGCAACAGCAGTCTACAAGCACCTCCTTTAAGAAGATCCACATTATCCTCTCTAGTATGACTTTAGAATTGGGGAAATCTCACAGGTGTTTATGCAGTTCTGCATGTAGGTGAGGAGCTAGATTGGTTTATAATCTATTACAGTAAACAGAATGTATTATACCTGAGGAAAATACAAAGTGCTATAGAACTTCTAAATAACACCTGCATCTATGGAAAAAAATAATACTTTATTCACTTTCTGTTGTCTTCTAAAACTCCTATCCAAAAATACCCTGAACTTCGTATTCTCTTTTCAACATATCCATTAGATTTTTCTGTTTTTCTCTGACATTGCAGAATTACCTGGATCTTTTGAGTCCATGGGGCTGCAGCTTATCTGTTCACAGTAATTTTACATTTTAATAATCACAATTTTAGATTTCAAGATCTTGAATTTTCTGAGGATATTACTCTTCTGCAAAGTATTTCAATTTTCTCCATTACATGTGTAGTTGAATACAAGTTCTTCATTTTGTTAAATATAGTAATTCTTTTTAATGTGGTGGCTTTTCTTAAACAATGGGTTACTTTTTTTCCTTCTTTTTGGAACATGCTCCTTCCCACAGATATGTCTGTGAAAAACGTATATATTCTTGCAGCTGACCCAGAACCCTTGCAGGAAAGGGCAGGTATGCCCACGGGCAGAGCCTGTCTGCACCAGCCAATCTTTGGATGAGTTCTCCCTGTTTGGCCCTGAGTGTACTGCTACACCACTGTGGCAGTCATGTGCTTATGTTAATTTCATGATTGAGATGTAGGGGCGGAGCCTGGCCTGTTAATCTGGAGATATCCATTGAATAGCCAAAAAGGCCTCCGTGTGGGCATGACTTTCTCCTGAGACTTTTGGGAAATCTCATGATATTTCCCTCGTGGAGATGAGAAGCTCCTATCTCCCCAGTTGTTGGGAGTTAGTCTCAGAGAGAACGAACTATGGACAAGATGGCAACCTCCTAGTAACTGGGTGAGCCGGATGAGCATGATGGAACCAGACCTCTGAAGCTGGAGAAGCCACGTGGATCTCTGCCACGTGGATCTCTGAGTTGCTTCTACCACCACTGGATGCAGTTGATGGACCCTGAGCCCTGGAAGCAAGGAGCCCTTGGGAGACCCATGTCAGTGCTGGGACTCTGCACCCACTGGCCTATGACTTCGTGAGTTGGAAGGAGACTTTATAGACTGATATGGAGTATAGGGGTTAATATTGGACTTATGACTTTGAACTGGACTGGGATGCTTTCTCAATGTTCCATTCCTTTTGTATATAAACCTTTTCCCTATACCTATATGCATGCCTATGGATTTGTTTCTCTAGTTTACTTGGACTAACACAAATGTGTCACTTTTTTCCTTCTTTTTGGAACTTGCTCCTCTCCACAAATATGTCTGTGAAAAGTTGTACTGCTACACCATTCTGAACTTTATATTCATATCTCTTACTCACATATGCAATGGATTCTGAGCTTCATTCAACTTGGTTCAAGTTTGAAGAATGGAGGGTTTCCCCAGACTGGCTGCTTCCAGAGGGGCACAGTTAAACCCATCAGGTTAGTTGCCATGGGCATTTCCTGTTTCAGTCATCAGCCACCTCTGAGCTGAGAGCATCCCTAGATCCATTTCCATTCTTCCCTTGCCCCCTCCTAGAGTGTGGGGAGTTGTGGTTTTCTTCTCTCTATTTTCATTGTTTAAGCATTCGTTGTAGTTCCTGGTCTATGAGAATTTCTTACTTTATCATGTAGTTGGGGATTCTTTTTCTTTGTCAAAATCCTTTCTTGCTATGGATTTGGCATTGGATGGAGAAACCACATCTTGATGATCTGCCAAACTGATTTGGCTTCCCCTAGTTCTTTTATATATCACAAAATCATGCCATCTGCCTGGTTATTTGTTTTTACATTTCTGAACCGCAGTTTAGTTGAGAACTGAAATAAAGAGGTTAAATGTATGAATTATTACTTAATTCAAATATAAACTGGTAACTGAAAATTAACAACCTTCCACCAACCCACTCACCCAAACACATACCCAAATTGGGAACCAAATAAACATAAAATTTCAACAGCTATCATTAGTTCTAACTGTTCATTGTGTTGAATTTAGAATCATATGCAAGAGAGAAACTTTCTGCCTTCCTTCTTTTTATCACTGATGAAATATGTGAAACCTGTCATCTTTTTTTGTGATTTACAAGATAGTCTTTGCTGGAGTGTGTCAACTATTCTAAAGGCAACTACCTTTATGTTGTCAACTACCATATTTGGTGGATCAGACAGATAATGACGTACCTCGTTGTTGATGAGCCTTGTGTAAGAAATAATCGCCATTTATGGTCCATTTTCCTTTCACTGCTGCTCTGGCTCTGAGTTGTAGTTTCTGTGATTGTTTTCACAAACAAGAAGACGGTTTGGCTACATTGAATCTTGATGCTGCTTTCAAATGGTAGGAATTGTAACTGCTAATTGCCAGACGGTTCTCTGAATATAGGGTTTTAAAAGTAAAGAACACTTGGGAACCATTTCCATATTAAAATGAGATTTCCATATTAAAATGAGATTGTTCTATAAACAAGCAAATCACTCAGTTCTATTGTGCTTTTGCAAGATTTCTCTCTCTCTTTTAGAAAAATTATCTGAGAAAACTTGTACAGATTATATTCAGGCCCAATTCCTTGCACTGAGGAATTGAGTAGACAAAAGAAAGAATGAAATCAAGAGCTGAAACTATTTTAGAATAAGTTTCTAACGTGCATTCCCTGAGTTTCTGACATGAAACCAAACCCATTTTTATTGCCTTTTTATTCAGCACATCATTCCTAGATCTTCTGGAAACATCTGCTCAACTAAAATATGACAGTTTCAGTTCTCTTTCAGAATATTTCTTTCTGCTTTCTTTAAAAACCTTGGATTTCCTAACAGGACATTATAGAAAGAAAGAGTGATACCCCATCACCTGTTGGGTGAGCGAATGGGCATAGGGAGTACACTTGGCTTGGAAAACCTGGAAATGAATAAATTCAATATAAAGCATAAAGATATTTATAAAGAAAGGTCTCTGTGACTTATACCTAGTTTGTGTCAAAATTATGATAGTCTAAGAGAAAACCGATGCATAAAGGTCGAAGCAAATCTTACCCCCAAATGTAAAATTTACGACAAACAAAAATAATATATTGGTGATATGTAAGTGTCTCTTAGTAATTTCCCCCTAACATTTATGTAATCATTTGTCTTCATGAATGTGTAATTTGATTGGTTAATTAGGATAACTTATGCTGCAATGGGATATTTACTCTGAGGTCAGTGAGTTTACATAAAATTAAAATCCCAACCCCCAAACCTGTGACCTTTGCCCCATGGTGATTCAATATTAGACTAAAACTTCATAGGGAAGATCACAATATTAGACTAAAACTTCATAGGAAAGATCACTTTCATGGTGTTGCTGGGTGGATTCAAACCACCAACCTTGATAGTAGCAGTAATTTCTTCCTTACATGACATGTTTGGGTGGGGGTTCTGCACCATGACATATTGTTATCCCATTATGAAATTGGAGTCAAATGATTCTACATTTTAAGTTAGCAGTAGAAGCCTTTGTGGAAATATATATTTAATATATTACTTAACTTTGGAATCTAGATTTCTATAGAGAAATTCTATTCTGTAGAGAAATTCTAGCATTACTAGAAAGTCTAGCAATTTCCTCTCTTAGTGAATGTTTTGGAATTGGGATGCAAAACTTCTTCTTCTTCTTCTTCTTCTTCTTCTTCTTCTTCTTCTTCTTCTTCTTCTTCTTCTTCTTCTTCTTCTTTTTTTTTTTTCTGGACATCACTGTCTCTGGTGGTCCTGGGCGGTACCCAGCTGCTGCTGGATTTGAACCGCCAAGCCTGCGGGCTGCAGTTCCGCACTCAACCACTTAAGCCACCGGGGCTCAGCCCTGCAAAACTTCTTCAATAGCATGTCTACCCCAGCTTTCACAATCACAGCCACATATAACATACTAGAATGGTAATTAGTTTTGACTTTTGACCTTTCTAAAAGACAATCTGTATAGAGTTGCATGAATTACTTTGCTGGGTGGTGTGTGTGTGTGTGTGTGTGTGTGTTTTAATGTGTCCTATAATATATTATATGGATAGATGGGTGAATATACTCTTCAGAATTGGAAGTTTAGTCTGGTTGTAATGAATATTTCAGGAAAGGAGGTTATTATCGAGAATAATTAAAGCATTGGAAGTTGATGTGGGTATTTAAAGACCTCCTGCAAAACCAGCTTGTCAAAAGTTACTTAGCAGTGAATGAGCTTTGGTGGAGTAGGTGAAAGAGTTGGTTGGTTTCTATTATATCAACAAACAGTGATCTTTCTCGGGCAGGAAAAACAACTATTTATGTGCTTCACATTGAGTAAGCCTCCAATTGAGTACCTCTGGTATACCAAAGTTCTTCACATTCCCATTGCTAATTGATATCACTATCAGACTCTGATTAAGAAAGAATGTTTCATGGTGCGGGGTAGTGGGCTACCTTTGGTAAGCAGAACTAGTGCTGCAGGAGAAACTAAACATCAGGTTAAGGCCACCAGTGTTGACCCTCCCCTCCCCCCCGTGGTGGAAAGAACATTTTGAGACTGAGAATTTGGGGTGGGGAGTCAGCAGAACTGGCTTTGAGAACGAACTTTTAAAGTGGGATGAATGCCAGTTTCTCAACTACAGCTTTATCCATAAAATAGGGATCCAATACTACCTTTTCATGAGGCTTGCTAACCCTATACATATATTTATGTAATATATGAAATATATTTTAACATATGACAGGTTTAGTTTCATAATAGTCAATTAAATATTTTTTCCTTTTCCCCTTCATACTTTCCAGTTAAAGTATGTGTATTCAATCAGTACATCTAGATTGGATACTTTTGTCAAAATGAAGGAGGAACAATACACGGATCCATTTCCTGCTGACCAGCTTGTCACAAGTTACTTAGCAGTGAATGAGTTTTAGGGAAGTTAGGCAAAGAGTTTGTTGGCTTCTATTATATCGAAGGTTTGGTTAAATTACCCTTTGGATTTTGTCCACAGAAAAAAGCTCTGATGAGTTCCACAGGCAGGAACAAGAGTCCAAGAGCAAAGCAACCAAACCAAGCCAAACTCCCATGCCATCGGGCCAATGTTGTCTCATCATGACACCCTCTGTGGGTTTCTGAGACTGTTTATGGGAGTAGAAAGGCCATTCTTTCTCCTGCACAGCTGCCGGTGCTTTCAGACTGCATATTATAGCCTAATCTGTAGCCATTACTCCACGAGGGCTCCAATAGGAATGAAGGAGGTGACAACTTAGAGATACACATTGTCAGCATCTTACCTTTGCTGAGGGATGATGACTCTGTCCTCAGACTTTATAATGTCACCACTGAGAATGTCATTTCCCAGAGGACTTACATTTTAATTAAGCACATGGTCCCTGATTTCAGATATGTCATGTCTTTTCTCCAGGCTTCATCTTTTTGGATTATTTTTGCCCACGTCTGCCATTTACCTACTGCTTTTATGTGTTTCAGAAGGAAACCACCAAGCAGCCTGGAAATCCTATTACCAGACCTCAGGACATTAATTGTTGAGTTATCCCCACGGTTACATAAGTGCTGAAAAAGTGGTTCTCTTTCAATAGTGTCTTGTCAAAATGCCAGGCACAGTTTGTTTTTGACATTCGCTGCTACTGTTAAATAATAGTCTTGCTTCTGTCATAGCTAATGTTGACTTGAAGGCATTTGGAGGGCATTTCTCAACTCCAGCCTTACCTAGTGAGATCTGCATCTTGACAGAAATTTTTCTTGCTTGCCCAAGGCAACTGAATGCAGGGGTTTCTACCTTTTTTTCTGAGCCCTAAGAAACTTTCAAATGGAGGTGCACTACCTGGAAATTTAGATCCAGTCACATCCATGTGTGTACACTTATAAAAACGAGTTCTTGAAATTTTCCCATTCTAGGAATGACATTTGAATCAATTAAATAGTATCTCATTCTAGGATTCTTCAAATCCTGGCCTTGGTAAACCTCTACCAGTTACTGTCATACTTAATTACTGATCTCTTTAAAATCAATAAGCATTTTTATTGTTTCTGTATCTGCAAAGGAGCAAGCCCCCTGAGCACTGCCCAGCTAACAACATGTGCCATGTGCCATCTGTCAGAGAGATTCGGGGCTCTTCATGCACAACGCTCCCTTGTGTTGCTCTGTCTATTAGAAATTTAATTTGCACTCCTTTTTTTCACCTTTGTGTAAAGACAACTTTGGAATGTTTCTGCCAACATGTAGAGACTTCTAATGGAAGATAATAGAGGGCAAGGATATATTTTTTTAAAGTCAGACTCCATGAAGAACTATATAAGAATTATGTGGGATTGTATTGGAATTAACATTATTTCTATATAAGAAGGCTGAGAAATGTGCAGTTGGTCTCAGGATAAAAACTGAAGAAGTGATTAACTAGACAACATTTTATTTTTTAGGAAACTAGAGGCATTTTTTTGTATTGCTTTTCCAATTAAGGCAACTTGGGTTTGGGCTATTATATATGGAGAAGATAGCAATCTATGGATTAAGATCCCCTACCCTCTCAAAACACTTTAAACTATAACTATATCCCAAAATTTAATCTTGAAATTTTGATAAATAATTATTAGTTATTCCCCAAATTACAAACTTATGCATATGAACTATTCCACTATGACCTGCGATTATTTTTTCTTTTTCGCTTTATCCTGAGTCTATTTAGGACATTAGTTTAGATAGCAGCTTTTCTTCCAAGAGGAATGTAGATTAATTTAAGACAAGGTATAATTCTCACTGTCATCAATTCAATTCTGATGCAGTGACCCCATAGGACAGGGTAGAACTGCCCCTGTAGGTTTCCTTGACTATGACTATGCCGTGATTATATCTATATCCATATCTATATCTATATCACACAACCACTTAACTGAACTGTTCAATTATCAGAGAAGAGTGAGAGCTGTAAGATGCCCTAAAATTCTTCTAGGAGTGTCCGGTCTTGCCATTTTACAAATACAAAAGTAAATACATTTGTTAAATGCTTTTTTTCAGTTAATGGAAAAATCAGATAGTTCATTCACATTTCAATTTATGAGATTTACAATGGTATAACTTTTAGTTCTTTGATGCTTGATACATGATCCCTTCAACACTTTGTCATGGTCATACAGGCTAGTGTGCTTCTTCCATGTGGGCTTTGTTGCTTCTGAGTTAGAGGGCCACTTGCTCACTTTCAAACCTTTAAGACTCCAGACACTATATCTTTTGATCGCTAGGCACAATCAGCTTTCTTTACTACATTTTCTTATGCACACCTTTGTTATCAGCGATCGTATCAGGAAGGTGAGCATCATGGAATGCCAATTTAATAGAGCAAAATATTCTTGCATTGAGGAAGTACTTGGGTTCATGCCCATCTGCTATCTTAATCCTAACCCTACAAGTATATGCACATATATCTATTTTCTCATCATCATATATAAATGTATTTATCTATGCATATGCCTGTATTTAGACCTCTATTAATACCCTTTACCCCCAAGTTGTTCCTTTATTTACTTTTACTTTTCTTCTTGTACCACTATCATGCTCAGTGTTCATTTGGGTTTCAGTAATTTCTCTCTGCTACATTACTCTTGATCAATCCATTTAGGCCTCTCACACCCACCTTGTCACTGATTTTGAATCATTTGTTGTTCCCTTATCCCTGGGTTGGTCAACACCACCTCCTTTCCCCCATCTTCCCATCTCCCATGTTCCTCGGCAGCCATCAGTCCCATTGCTTTTTTCTCCAGACTGTTCATTCAGCCAATCTTATCTAGATAGACCTGCAGAGATAATAATATGTAAAAAAAGAAAAGCCCAAGGCATCCTGAGATGAAATGACCAAATGGTCTGCTCTAGTTCTTAAATGCTCCCTCCCTTCCACTACCCTGATCTGAATTCTATCTTACAAATCCAGTTAGATGAGAGGATATACACTGGTACAGATAGGAACTGAAAACATGGGGAATACAGGACAGATGATCCTTTTAGGACCAGTGGTGAAAGGGGTGATACGGGGAGGGTGGAAGGAAGACATAGTAGAAAGGGGGAAACAATTAAAAGGATCTACACATAACCTCTTCTCTGGTGTATGGACAACAGGAAAGTGGGAGAGGAGAGAAATCAGACAGTGTACAATATGACAAAATAATAATAATTTATAAATTATTAAGGGCTCATAAGGGAGGGGGAAGTGGAGAGGGAGTGGAAAAAAGAGGAGCTAATATCAAGGGCTTAAGTAGAAGGTAAATGTTTTGAAAAGGATGATGCCAACAAATGTACAAATATGCTTTGTATACAATGAATGTATGTACAGATTGTGATGAGTTGTATGAGCCCTCAATAAAAGAAATAAAAAAAATCACACCAAACAGCCACAGAGTGGCAGACCCAGTCCTGCTCTAGTCTGTAGGTCAGATGCTCATCGTGAGACTATTCTTGACTCATGCAACTGCTCGTGCTGGGGAATCAGAAAGTGAGAAAATGAGCCAGGAGGCAGAAGGATATATGAAAATCATTTCTGTCTTTTTTGAATAAAACTTTGCTTTCATTGAAGCAGTGACAAACTTCACTAGTATAACTCTCAGCAAAGATAAGGGTTTGTGAGCATGAGTTTGTGATGATGCAGGGAGGAAGGGGGCATTGATCACAATGGAATTGTGGGTAAAGGGAGACAGAAGTCAGAGTAAGATGAAAAAAATTGAAAATATGAAAAAATTATAATTTATCAAGGGGTCATGAGGGAGATAAAAATAGCTGATATCAAAGGCTCAAATAGAAAATAAATTTTAGGAAATGATGATGGCAACATATGCACAAATATGCTTGATACAATTACTATATGAAATATTATAAGATCTGTAAGATCTCCTAATAAGTGACTTATAAAAAAGCGGAAAAACTATTTTATATGAATAAAACAAAACCTCTGACAACAAAAATTGTCCTGGTCCAGATTTTTTCACTAGCAAACTCTATCAAACATTCAGAAAAGAGCTGACACTAATTACAATCAAACTATTCTGGAATTTAGAAAACAAAGGAATATTCCTGAATTCATTTTTTGGAACAAACAAAAACAAGCAACTACAGCAATAAAAAAGAAAATTGCAAACCAATGTCCTGCATGAATACAAACACAAAAATTCTTAACAAGGTACTACCCAACAACAATTAAAAATAAATACATCATGACCAAGTGCAGTTCATGAGATATGCTAGATGGTCCTACATTAGAAGAACAATCAACATTATCCACTACATAAATAAATCAAAAGAACCATATAATCATATGAATAGATGCAGAAAAAATAATTCTTACAAAATTTCACACTCATTCCTGATGAAAACTCTTAGCAAAATAGAATAGAAGGGAAATTCCTCATAATGAAGGGCACATATTCAAAATCAATATCAACATTATTCTCAATGGAGCGTGACTGAAAGCATTTCTATTATGAAAGGATATGTTCTATCACCACTCCTTTTAACATTGCATTGGAAGTCCTACCCAAGGAAAGAAAGGAAAGTAAAACTTATTCAAATTGATAAAGGAGAAGTAAATCTGTACTTACTTGCTTATGATATGATGAAAACATTGAAAACCCTAGAAACTCAGCAAGAAAATTACTAAAATTAGTTGAAATAAATATGCTTGACACAATGAATGGATAGATTGTGATAAGAGTTGTAAGAGTCCCCCATAAAATTATTTTTAAAAACCTAGTTGAAACATTGAGCAAAGTGGCATATTACAAGATCAATATTTAAAAATCAGTCATCCAGATAATTTTGCACCAAAAAACAGAACTCTAAAAGGAGAATAAGAAAATAATACCATTTACTTTAGCTACCAAATAGATAAAATACTTAGTAAAAAGTTAACTACTGATACAAAAACAGCAACCATACCAACAAAACCTTATATAAAGAAATGTACAAACCATCAGATCAAGAACTAGGAAGACATTGTGAAGATGTTAGCATTACCCAAAATAATCTATAAATATAATGTAATCCTGATTCAGATCCCACCAAAATGCTTTAAGGAAATGGAAAAACCAACTAGTAGCTATACAGAAAGAAAAGATCTCAGATAAACAGAACACTGCTAAAGAAGAAGAAAGTAGGTGTGGCAGTCACTTAATCTGGTGTCAATTTGAGGATTAAGAGTGTAGGGGTGGAGTCTAGCCTGTCATTCTGGAGGCAACCAAAGAAACCTCTGTGGGGGCGTGACCTTTCCTGAAAATTCTGGAAAATGTGGTAATTCCTTCTTGGAGGCAGGAGATTCTCTCGGTTAACTCCCTGGGAGACATTGTAGCTGTCAAGACACATGGCAGCTTGCTGATAGACACTAAGCCCTGGAAACTGAAGGAGGGCCATTAAAAAGACATGAAAGAAAGAAAAGGTCAAAATGTATGTCAGAAGAGACTCTAAAAATTGTTCTTGGTCATAGAGTAGCTAGAGAAAATGAAAAAAAAAAAAAGGATGAAGTCAATGAACTAAATAGAAAATTTCAGAGGACAGCTTAAGAAGACAAAGTCAAATATCATAACAATATATGAAAAACTTAGAATTTTGGAGTAGCTATTGAAACGTTTCAGAAAGCTGAAGAAACGCTGGAAGCACTCACTATCTATGCAGGGAAATTTGAGAATTACTTAGTCAACTAACTAAAAGCGATCTATTTTGTGCCCATTCCAAAGAAAGATGACCCAACAGAATGATCAAACCATAGAACTATATCATTGATAATGCACACAGGTAAGATTTTACTTAAAATTATCCAACAATGGTTGCAGGAGTACCTTGACAGGGAACTGCAAGAAGTTAGGTGTGATTCAAAAGAGGACATGGAACAAGGTGTGGGAACAGGTTCAGCACACAAGGACGTGGGGGAGACGGAGCCACTTTCAATTGTGCCCACAGTCTCCGGAGACCTGGCTCTATGATACAGATGTAATTTTAATAGAGCAGTTTCATTGACCAATCAGATTACACTTTCCGTTTCCAAACATATCCTTATATGCTCATGGGTTTGCAGCATGAAAAATGATTGGCCCACTCTGTGGGCTATGTAAAGGAGATGTTACCAGTCGAATTATGTAGCCATCCAATCATTACAAGATCTTAGCTGTTACTATGGGGAAGTTGGAAGTATTCTGATAGGTTGTGTTTCAGAGGTTTAAAGCTGAGGGCTGTCAGATGAGCTGCCCGGGGGTCTTATTGCAAGCATGGGTTCTTACTACCTAAGGGCGTGGCACATTAGCATCCTCAGCTTTCCACGCCTCTCACCCAGATCAACAGGTCTTGCCAAGAATGCCTTCACAACAAGGTATATCATTACCCATGACAGATGGGTCTTGGCTCAAATCAGATGATACCAGAAAGATGTTTACTTATGTTTCATTGACTATGCAAAGGCATTTGACTGTGTGGGCCATAGTAAACTATAGATAATCTTGAGAATAATGTGAATTTAAGAACAACTTTCTTGTACTTGTCTGGAATTTGTACATGAATCAAGAGGCAGTTGTATGAACCAAACAAAGGAATCCTGTATTTTTTAAAATCAAGAAAGTTGCTTGGACTCTGGGAAGATGGCCGCCAGATAGGAAGCCCAAGCCCGGAGCTCCTGGAGATCGGTGAGTGGGGGTGACAAGGGGTAGGGTAGGGCTCTCAAATTGGGTTTTGTGACTCCAGAGCCCTCCTCTGAACCAGGAGCAGGCGCGACCCGCACGCCCGCGCTCCCCACGGACGTGGGCACAGACACCGCCTGCACAGACGCTGCGGGTTCTTTGTGTCGGTGGGATCCAGGGCGCCACTCTGCAACCCTGAGATCTGGGACCCCCAGTTAACCAGCGCCCGCACGTAATCGCGGACCAGTCCTCCCCACCCCAAGGTGCCCAGGGGACACTCCACTCAGACCCACACCTCTCGCTCCCCACCCCCAGGGACTCCTGTGTCCCCAGCACAACGGAGGGCCAGCCCCTCCCCACCCCGGAGGCCCCCGCCCAGGCGCACCTTAAGGGCGCCACCACTGCTCAGGATAAGATCAAGCCATCCCCTAAACCCAAGCCCACCTACCTGGGCCACACTTTCTAACAGGAGCAGAAGGAACACCCGCAACTCCCCACAGTCTGCTGCCTGTTCAGGGCGCCTGCCCCAAACCCCGCGACAGAGAGGCCTGCTTTACATTGTCTACTGGGTAAACAGCCAGCCCGTCCTCCCCACCCCAGAGTACTAGAGGATTTTTTCCCACCTATCTGTGGCAAGCGCCCCTAGCCAGGAACAGACCACCCAACTCCCACGCCATCCCCTAAACCCACTCCCCTGCTCAGCCAACACACTCCATCAGATCTGCCAGGCCTAGCTGCAAACAGTTCCTGAAGAAAGCTATAATATAAGACCAGCCTCCTAAAGAAAGACCCCAGGGCCACAAAACACCAAGGAAATGCCACCTAATACGAATAAATCAAACAAAAAAACAGCTAGCAGCTTCCACAGTATCCAGAAAAGAGAAACTGGATCCGATGCAAGAAGATCAGCTGGACCTAACAGCAATCATAGAAAATGCGGAGATCGATCAACCACAGAAAGAAATCTTCTAGATGTTACTAACACGTATGCAGCTCTTGAGCGACGCATTAAATAAGAAAGAAGAATTGATACAGGAGATAAAGGCTACGCACCAAAGGGAAATCCAAGAACTAAAGAGTGAGCTAACAAAAACTAATAGTAAGCTCTCAGATTTCGGCCAGAGAATGGAAGAGGCAGAAAACAGGACAAGTGACCTAGAGGACTCACAAGTAGAAATTAATAAGTGGGAGAAAAAATCTAACAAGTCTATGAGAGAAGCAGAAGAAAATATTACATGCCTGGCTGATACTATGAAAAGAAACAACATTAGGATTATCAGTCTGCCGGAGGATGAGGCATCAAGAAAACCAACATCCAAAATAGTGAGGGAATGCTTAGAGGAAAACTTCCCTAGCTTAATGAATGAAAGCCATATAACCATACAGGAGGCGGAAAGAACACCAGCTAGACTAAATCCCAAGAAGAAAACACCAAGACATATTGTTGTTAAACTATCCAATTATGAAGAAAAAGAAAAAATTATGAGAGCAGCTAGGGAAAAAAGGGCAATCACATATAAAGCCAAACAGATAAGAATATACTCTGAACTACCAATGGAAATGATGAAGAAGAGGAGAGAGTGGAGCAGCATATTCCAAAAGTTGCAGGAACATGATGCAAACCCAAGAATACTCTATCCAGCCAAATTATCTATCAAAACTGATGGAGAAGTAAGAGTCTTTCCAGACAAGGAAAATCTCAGAGAATATGCCAAAAGGAACCCAGCCCTACAAAAGATTCTCACTGACCCACTGGGAGAAGAACAACAACAACGACCTAATACACGCAGAATGAATCTACCCAGAAACAGTCAAAGGGATAACAGCCCCCAAGATAACTCTGACTCAGAGATGGAAGAAAGGCAAGAATGAACCACAAACATATATTGACACAACCTATGGAAATAGAAAAACACCCAATCCAAGAGCGATAAGATGACAACACAGAGTGCACAGATAGATGTAATAACCCTAAATATTAATGGATTGAACTCAGGCCTTAAGAGACAGAAATTAATAGACTGGCTTAGAAAATACACCCCCTCAATCTGCTGCCTACAGGAAACACATCTTAAGATCACAGAAAAAAATATATTGAGAATCAAAGGCTGGAGAAAAATATACCAAGCAAACAGCAACTCCAAAAAAGCTGGAGTAGCAATCCTAATATCAGATAAAATTGACCTCAAAGTGCAAACCATAGAAAGGTAGACAATGATCCTATAAGCATCTTAAATATATATTCCCTGAATGAGAGACCTTCAGAATATGTAAACCAGACACTTCATGTGATTAAAAAAGAAATTACAGCCTCAAAATTATAGTGGGTGACTTCAACACACCACTCTCTGAGAAGGACAGATCACAGGGAAAGAAACTCAACAAGGGGGCGAGAGATCTAAACACTACAATTAGAGAGTTTGACTTGGTAGATATCTACAGGGTCATTCATCCAAAGGAAAAGCATTTCACATTCTTCTCAGCCCCACATGGAAGTTTTTCGAAGATAGACCACATACTGGGACATAAGGAGAATCTACATAAATTTAAGCATATTGATATCATACAGAACTCACTCTCAGACCACTCTGCCATAAGGTTGGAAATCAACAAAAGGAAGGTAAGGAGAACTAGAGAAAATAGTTG
>PVJH01029764.1:0-25611 GCA_004026705.1 Nesogale talazaci | reverse complement strand
CAGGTCTTGAATTATTTTTCATTAGAAAGTAGAAGAGAGATATGAAAAAATCATCGCAAAGAAAATTCTAGTACCTAGTAAATCCATTTAGAATAATTCATAGTACCCTATACAGTAGCCTTCTTGATTTCAAGTAAGTGGTGTTTTTGTATAATAGCAACAGGATTCATTTTAAATTATAATCATAGAATGTAAGCCACTAAACATTAAATATCTCTAATTTTTATCAATAAATTGTACACTCATTTTTTATCTGTGTGATAATGTAGTCTTTACTGTGGCAAATATTTTTATTTCTGCTTCTTGCTTTTGTCCCTTCACCCCAAGCATTGTGTTTTGGCATATGATATGTGGCTTTCAAAGATCCTTGCTGTACAGCTGAATGCAGAGTGTTCTTTAAGTGGTACAGCTGTAGGAGCCAGAGAGTTTCAGCATTCTATTATGAGCTGAAGCTCTTCTACTCTTTTCTGATGTTCAGGAGAAAGCCCTTCATCACTCTTTCTACCTGGCTTCTGTACACAGAAAATCAGATATTGCAGTAATTTCAGGGCAGTCATCTAGTTTTCTTTCTATTGCTGTTCCCAGAGAGGGTATTTTGGGCATATATGAAATCTTCCATACCATTTCAATAGAGCAGCATTTCCTTTTTAAATATGTCCACCTTCCTCCCTACTCAACTGGCTGCCACCTCATGTTCAGCAAGCCTGTGTGGAGGCAAGTCTGTAGTGGGAACTTAGGGGTAAGACCTGGGCAAATGGCACTGACTTGTCAACATGCCACGTTTCTTCTCTTTACTCAAAACCAGACTCTCCTAAGACTTATGTTTGCTTTGTGGGAGCAACTTGAGACAGAGCCTCAGCATATTGCTGGCCCTCAATTGCAGACTCTCCTACTAAGCAGAGCCCCTGGGTTTGGGTTGAGGCTCCGTCTTGTTTGATACATCGTAGACAATGGGTATCCTGAACAGACTTAGTAGAGATGCTTTTCACCTTTCTATTGAAGGATATCTGAGGAATCCTTTACTTTGGGGTAGTTTGTGAGGAGGCCAAAGACTATTTCATGCCTAAAATGGAAATCACATGCTGCATTTTTTTCTCTGTATTCATCAGCACAGACCCTCTCCCTTTCCCAAGTCTTTAGACACTGCAGAAGAATGAAACATTCAATATATGGTTTAGAGATTTTTTTTCTGTCCTTTTTTTCATGCTGAGTTCCCCCAGGAATTGCTTATATTCTTACATATATCCTTGTGGCACTCTGTCCACTTGACAATTTATCACCAGGCCATACTGAATTTATTACACTTTCTAGAATACTCCTTATATCTCACTTGCTCTTAGTCTTCGGACCTATATGTCATGAGCAATCTTCTTCTACCCCCTGGTGTTGGTGTAAAAGACGTTTATTCATCTTTGAAGGTAAGTCTACAGTCCCTGGGTGTGTTAGTCCAGGTAGACTAGAGGAACAAATTTCATAGACATGCGTATGGATATAAGGAAAGGGTTTATATGCAAAAGGAATGTGACACTGAGAAGGCATCCCAGCCCAGTCCAGTTCAAAGTCATAAGTCCGATACTAACCCATATGCCTGAAATCAGTCTATTAAGTCTCCTTCCAACTCATGAAGTCACAGGTCAATGGGTGCAGAATCCTGGCACTGGCAGGGGTCTCCCCATGGCTCCTTACTTCCAGGGCTCAGGGTCCATCAACAGTATGCCGCCCCAGCTTCAGAGGTCTGGTTCCATCCGGGCAAAGCCCTGTGGTCTCTCCACTGGCTCTTCCAACTTCTCGGAGGTTGCCATCTTGTCTTTTCCGTGATTCATCATCTCTGACACTAACTCCCAACAACTGGGGAAGACAGCTTCTCATCTTCACGAGGGAATTATCGTGAGATTTCCCAGAAGTCTCAGGAGAAAGTCAGGCCCGCATAGAGGCCTCATTGGCTACTCAATGGCTATCTCCAGATTAACAGGCTAGACTCCACCCCTACATTTCAATCATAAAATTAACATAAGCACATGACTGCCACAGTGGGTGATGAAAATTATTAAACCTTTGATACCACACAAAAAGTTGGCCATTTGAACACATGCAAACAAACTGCATAAAACAGGATTGACAATCTGTTTCTAAGACAGAGTCTTGGTAACTGTAGGGAGCAGCTCTGCTGTGTGACATGGGGCCCCAATAAATCTGAGTTCGTCGAACATCGACGAGGAAAAACAGCAAGGTCAACCTGGCTCACTAATTTAGCATAATCATTCCCAATTTTCTGAATCTGGGCTTGAGAGTCCAACATCACAATTTAGCCCTAGCACCTTGTTATAATGATGCTAGTTTTCTTCTCAATTAGAACATTAGTATTCTTAAGATAGACCCTTGGACATGCTTCATCTTTGTTTCATTATTTTCCTACTGTATGTATGTGTGTGTTTGTGTGCCTGTGTTGACATTCTTGATGGTTGACATTCTTGATCTTTATTTTGTTTCTACGTAACTGTCACTTTCCTACTGTATGTATATGTGCCTGTGTGTAGACCGGTAGACACTGCTAATTGGTTCATTCAAACACAAAGCAATCCTGTAAGGCAGAGTAGAGCTTGCCTTTAAAGTTTTCTTGGCTGTAATTATTTACTGGAGCAGACAGTCTTATCTTTCTACTTCAAGATCACTGACTTTGCAATTGGGAGCCCAATGCTCATCCCACTGTACTCCCATTACTCTAATGTATTTGTGTTCTAGTAAAAACTTTGGTCTTTGTCCTGTGGGAAATGAGTATATGGCTGTGTCATACCAAAATATCACAAAAAGTATTCTACAATAAAACTGAAAATATAAAGTTTGCTCACTATAATGTTTACAAAGAAAATAAAGGACTATATCCCTGGGAAGCTTCAATTTATTGACATAGCCCAGGTATGGCTCTTGAGAGTCAGAATTTTGTAATGTGGTGAACTTGGGTCAGTAACTCAGCCTTCACTGATCACTCAGGGTTCATGCACTCTGGTGGTGCTGTAGGTTTTCATGACATTTGCTCTAAAGTACGAATTCTGGCTGCTCAGACAGTTTTTATGGAAAGTAGACTGTATGTACATCTTATCAACAACCATATCAGAAAAATGTGCTCCTGTTATAATATTGAGACAATAGCCAATGAATACTGTACTTTATCACAAAGGCTTATTGAATTATTCAAATAACTCCCACCACAATAACCCCACGCCTTTAAAGATATATATTTTAAAATATGAGTATTTAGCTATTTCTCATTAATAGCTTTGGGCCCTTCCACAAAACACCAGTCTGCTCTAAATCTGAGTTTATCTACAATAGAACAGGGATAATGAGATCCACATCTGGAAGCATTTGGTGTGTTACCTTAATTGATGGAGCACATAAAATAGGCTTTTCACATAAAATATTTTGTAAGTGTAAAATATATTAAATATATTTTCTTATGATTAACTATGCACATAGTAAGTAACTGTTCTTGGTCTTTCTTTCATCTGTCTTTCCATGAATCTATGCATTCATCTATCCATCAATCTATCCTAAAGATTTGACTTACTTAGTTCTCACCACAACTCTGTCATATATTATTATTAGACTCATTTCCCAAAAGGAGAATAATTTTAAAGAAGGAGAAACTTAAGCTCAGTGAGGTTAAGTAACTATCACACAGTCACAAGTTTCATAAAACTATACTTTCTTCTTGTTGTCATTTGGAACCACAGCTATATATAAAATTTATACCACATCAATAAAAACAGTATATGATATCCTATTCTTTGGTGATTAAAATAATTCTTTAGCAGGCTCTACAGTTTTTATTAACATTTATGAAAATATAGCACCAAATTGATTTTATAGAAAATTATAAGACTTTGATCAGCATTATAAATTGTGTTTCTGTGACTTGATCTACACACAAAGATATCAGAAGTATATATTTACCCCTGACAACAAAAGAAAAAAAAACATGGGCTTATTAAGAGTAATATATTTTCCTTTCAAAGTGAGTACTCATTGTCATGTGATCTAATAATTATTGAGAATGTTATATTAAACACTCTTCAATCATATATCTCGAATTTTCTTTTACTTTTTAATCATTATATAAAGCAATGTCCTTGGATAAAGTCAGCTATCTAAAAAATAATTATGGGGCTGAGCCCCGGTGGCGTAGTGGTTGTGCGCAGGACTGCGGCTGACTGGGACAGAGGTTCAATTCCAGCAGTGGGGCTGGGCCTCCTACTCCCACCACCGGAGAGCAGCGATGTCCCCCCCCCAAAAAAAATAATTATGAATTATATACAATGTGTGCATCCAAAATATTGAGGTAAAATCCCATTATCTTTAAATTCCATTTTTCACAACCTTCTAAAAATCCTTTCCTACAAGTAGTACCAAATATCTGATTATTTCTAAAATATATTTGAGCCAAAAAAATCAAAATATATGAAACAGTATTAGCATTGTGGGAAATGATTGGAATTTAATATCTAGCATCCTTAACTTCAAATCCTGGCAACCTTGGTCAATTAACTCACTTAGTCTCATAGAGATTTTTTCTTTAATTTTCTTATCTGTAAAATATAAATGTAAAATAGTGCCAGGGTTTTTACTATAACAGAATTGTAGGATAAAGAAATGTACTGGTATACTCTAAATAGCATAGACAGTAGCAAAAAAAGTGTTCATCTTGTACACAGGTAAAAATCTACAACTCGAGGGTGCATTTTAGATTCTCAGAGGTCTCTGTAAGTCGCAGGCACCAATAGCTAAGTGTTGATTAGTTCACTAAAACACTTTGGGAGCAATTTACAGGATAATAAGCATATATGTGGACTTGAATCTTTAAGCCCAAAGGTTATTCCATGTGGGGTTTCACTCCACAGTCTCAGATCTAATATACGTTCCTTTAGTTCTACTCAGCCAAATGCCTTATTCTGGGTAAGATTTTAAAGAAAGATGATTCTGGTCAATTTGTGTAGTTAAGCCACAGCTGGAATTACAAGGAAGATTTAATAAGCTCCGCTATTTGAGTTTATTAACACTTATGAGAAAGTACTGTCAAATGAATTTAATGGACAATTAGGGGAGTCTGATCATCCTTATAAATCACATATTTGTGACTGTTTCAGTACTTCTTCAATTCAATGCAAACATGATTAGGAGGTTAGCTAATGCTACATATGGCAATCATTATTGACTGTTGCTTTCTGAATTTATCAAATCATTAGCTTTAAGTTCCAATTAGGCCTCTTAAAAAGGAGGACCGGAGTATAGAGAATAGGAACAAAAGTCTAATAATCTTACTGCTGTGTATATTTGCACTGACATGTCTAAACATTTTTAAAGATAAATTTCTATTTCATTGAATAAATTAGGGCTAAACTAGGAAGTGCAAATGACAGTTCCTTTTGACTATCGTCTCATGCCATCTATACAGATCATTTGCTTTACTCGTTTTCTCTGCTCGACGTTCAGCATCTTCCTAAAGTTGCAGTGGTTTCTAAACCATTACTTCTACTGCTGTCCTAGTGAAGGGCATGTCTCTGGAGAGTTATCGTGGGCAACTCCTACTCACAGTTCCATGTTGTCCCTTCCTTTCTTTCCATGAATCACATGATCAGTGAAGAATGAAAACTCAGAGGGGGTACTTATTCCTTGATTAGCTGGTAGATTCCAAGTTTGTCCCTCAGAGGTTCCACGATACAAAATGACACTACGTCTCAAAGCTTTGCTGTTCTGGTCAATGCATGTAGCCACTTAACCTGCTTAATTTCCAGTGTTTGAAGCGCTGTCCCATTAGACCAAGGAAACCCTGACTTGATGTCCAGAAGGCATATAGATCATGTGAAACTCATGCCACCACAGGGTTATCTGTATAAAATTATCAAATTATATCACAAAGTTCATTAAGGATCCTCTTATATAATTTGTCATGCAAAACATGATATCAAAGAATATATTTATATTTTTCTCTCCTATCACATACATTTCTATTTACTCTCATACATGATGCCTTATCTATATTTATAGAGATCTATATTTATAGATACCCCATAATCATATTGAGAGGCAGAGGAAGAAAGTGATAATTTATTAAGTACTTAATGTACACCAGGCAACTAGAAATATTCCTAATATTTTACTAATTTCTTCTATACAAGTTTGTAAGCTCTATAGAGGTACCATGATATTGGTGAAGAAAACGCTGTTACAGGAAAAGAAAGAGACCCCCAAAGTATAGCAGCTGTTGTTAGTGCTAAGGCTTGTTACTCATCTAAAATGAGTTGCATTGTACATGCCAATGGTGTAGAGGTTATCAAAGGTACAGTATAAGTGAAAAAGTGCAATATAGTTGAGTAGTAATCATTTTCTTATTGAAACTTGAAGTGATACTATTTGAGATATTTGAGTTAAACGTTTCATATTCAGTATAATTTTTTACTTTCTTATTAATTCCATAGTCTTATTGTTCTTAGGTGCTGATGAGTTACTTCCAATTCATAGCAACGTATGCACAGCAGAAAGAAATACCATCTAGTCCCACTCCACTCCCACTATGATGAAGTTTGAAGCCATTGTTGCAGCCACTGCCCAGTTTTGTTTCCTAAATCTTTCCCTTTTTTTTTGCTGACCCTCTAATATGACTACTAAAAAATGCCTTATGGAATAGATGGTTCATATTGTACTTTGACTGAGCAGAGTGACTCTCGATGATCTTGAGTCTAGGTCTTCAGAATTCAGATATTTTTCCATACAGCATAGTACAGCCGTCAACTTCAGTACATTCAGTCCTGATGGAGTAGCTTTATCTAATCTTCTTTCAATTCCAAATCGTTTGAAACCCAGAAAGGCCCTCTGTAGGCTTTTCCCCACACCCAGGCTTAGGAAGCTGTTCCTAAGAATAGCAGAAGTTGTCTTCTGCTTGTAACTTGAATATTTAGAGTCCTCCAGATGCTCTGAGTTGTCTTTGGCTGTGCTCTTTAGACAGTTCTAAAGAAACTTATGGCTCTACATAAGTGATTCAAGAGAACTGAAGAGGACTGAATTGAAATAAAATTTAAAATAGTTTGTCAGCTGAAAACCCTAATTAGGAACAACACATCTAGTAAAACATGTCAAATAGCAAAAATTTTAACACATTGGGGCACTAATAGATTAAAATTTTGCTGTGAAGCAAAGTCATTTGTATAAAGCTATCACAAAATAATTTCTCTTTCCACATCTGGATTTATCCCAACTCTTAGGAATACATTATTGATTTTAAAAGCTTCTCTTGCTCTCTCTATATGTTTCTATATTTAGACATATACATATCTGCTAAAAAAAGGACTAAACAAAATACCCTATGAAAAAATATACCATCTTTTCCAGACTTAAAAATAATACAAGACCCAGGAATATCTGCTGAGTGCACAAAATCATGTTGTGGTTGTGCAATTTTGTGTTGTCTATGTAAACATGGAAACACTGTAGGGTGTAAGAGTAATAATAATTGTGGGATGTAATGTGTTTTGTCCTTCTTATTTGACATTTACATTCATTCATGTAGTAAATGCTCAATATGGATATCACACATTCTATTGGATTTCAGATTTAAAGAAATTAACAAAGTCTTCACAGTTCCCAATGCCTCAGAAACTTCAGACTATTGTTACACACATATTAAATAATTAACTGAAATCCACAGTGGTAAGAGTTATGTATAGATTAGTCATACATAGGATATAAAGCACATGGGGGTAAGTCAAGTGTGGAAGTCATGTCCTTATGTTAATTTTATGATTGAAATGTAGGGGTAGAGTCTAGTCTGTTGATCTGGAGATAGCCATTGAGTAGTCAATGAGGCCTCCGTGTGGGCATGGCTTTCTCCTGAGGCTTCTGGGAAATCTCACGATACTTCCCTCGTGAAGATGACAAGCTATCTTCCCCAGTTGTTGGGACTTAGTCTCAGAGACGATGAATCATGGAAAAGACAAGATGGCAGCATCTGAGGAGTTGGAGGAGAAGCCACACGGCTTTGCCCTGATGAAGCTGGAGAGGCCATGTGGGGACCCCTGCCAGTGATGAGTTGTTTCTGCCACCACTGGATGCTGTTGATGAACCCTGAGCCCTGGAAGTGAGGATCCATGGGGAAAATCCTGCCAGCACTGGGATTCTGCACCCACTGACCTATGACTTCATGAGACATTATAGACTGGCATGGGGCATTTGGGTTAATATCAGACTTATGACTTTGAACTGGACTGGGTTGGGTTGTTTCCATTCCTTTTGTATATAAACCATTGCCTTATATCCATATGCATGTCTATGAAATTTGTTTCTTTAGTCTACCCAGACCGACACATCAGGTGTCCCTGAAAATGATTGACTAAAACTAGACATGGAGAATAAATACGATAAGTAGATTAGTTTAAAATGGTTTTATATATTGGAGAGTCTCATGAAACTGCATGTAAATAAAAGAAAAGGAGGATTCTTCTGTTAGCAAATCACTTCATAATAGATCCACTCAGAAATTCATGTCCCTTAAGATAAGAAACTGAATATTAACATCTTTCAAAAACCTCCATATTCATTTCCAGTGTTTACCCCCCTCACTTTAACCATCGTCTGGCTAGCTACTGCTTAGGATTCTATTTAACCATTGTTTTATGGAGAAAACTTCCCCTAACTGCTTATGCTCTCTGTACCTTTCCTCTGTGTTCTGATAGCATCATGCACATGCCCCCAGTAGAGCCCTTATCATGCTCCATCATTTTGTCTCTGGGTTCTGATATGTTTCTGTCCTCCAAATCTAGAATAAGACCTTTATTACTTAGCATAATCATGGTTACATTGGGGTTACTCCATCAAAGATTATGTTAAATAAATGAAGCATTATAAGAAAGGAAGAAGATTCCAATAAGATAATGGATTGCTGTAATGAAATGGAAAAGTTGAATGCTTCTGATTGAAGAAATGTGGAAATAGGTGCATCTCCTAAATTTATTGGGAATACAGAAAAATATTGAGAGTATGTATCAGACTCTTTGGGGCCTATCACTCTTGAAAATGCCTGTGTACTTTATTTTACAGACATTGGAAAACCAAAGTAACCATCTGTATTACATTGATAATGATTTCAAATCCCATGTTATAACCCATGGGATTTTTCAATGTTAACATATAAGGAAGGCAAAACTATTGTTGCAAATATGACTGCGGTATATTTCTGTGAACACAATGTTCCAGAAATGATTAGTCATTTATTAAATGAATGAATTAGTAGAAAGGCAATGGGCACTCTCTTTCTTGTCTTCTGAAGGAGACAGGAGTACTGCTGCAGTTGGTCTTCAAGACCAACAAAGCCAGGAGCAAAACCCAGCACCCATGATTCTGACACCACAGACCTGTGCCTCCTCCATGTCCCTCTCCTTTCTCACTAAGATCCCCTGGGGAGAGACCATTCAGCCAGTCAACTATGTGACTTAGATGTCTGAGTTTCCAGGCAGTATAGGTGCTTTTAGGGAAAAAAAAGGTGAGTTTCTAATCTCAAAGGTTTTGTAGATACGAGCCAGATTATTGCAGAGGTCATCATCATACTTGGTAAATGCCATAAGGGGACACATATCTGTTTTATTTCACTGTCATGTTGGAAATCCTGAGAAAGTAATGGATATATGATTCAAGATCTCAATATGAGGAGAGGTCTATTTAATGCAATAGACAACTGAAGGCTATTCCAGGGATCAGAAGAAGCATGTATGTGATTCGAATGTGAAGGAAAGCCAGGCCCTGTGTGGCAAGAATGAAGGAATAAAGGCAGAATTGTGCAACCTAAGGACCAAGGACTGTGCAACCTGCCTATGCCTCTGGGACAGTTACAGAGTCTTTTGTCATTCTAAAATTACTGGAAAATAATGAAAGTGATAAAGAAGGGAACATTGCCACTATGCTTTTTTCTTTAAAAAAATCACCATTTAATTACAGTGTGTTTACTAGATTGGAGGGAGGAAGGTGAAGGTGTTCAAGCAATTCTAAGGCTTATTTGCTAAGGGTTAGTCTAGGTTGTTCAGTAGGTTATATATGGGCTGTTCAAGGAATGACCTGGTTCTCTGGACATGTTGTCAGGAGAGACAAGTCACCGGAGAAAGATGCCAAAACGGTAAGTCCCAGGGGCAGCGTCAAGGAGGGAGGTCCTCAATAAGATGGACTGACATGGTGGCTGCAGCACTAAGCTCACACAGAAGCAGAACTGTGAGGAAGGAGTTTGATAGGGTGGTGTTTTTTTTCCCCATCATTACAAAGAGCCACTATGAGTCCAAACCAACTTGAGGGTACCTACAAACAACATTTTCAAGGTCTGCAGGTGGCATCCACCAGAAGTTATGCAGGAGAAAGATGAAACATCCTGCTCTGTAGATACTAGGGACTAGTTATACTCCATTTTATCAGGTCACTATGATTCAGAATGAACTCATGGTACAGTTGGGTTTTAGTTTTTTAATATTGTGTACATATTAGTTACCATAAAAGCCTAGGAAAGACACTTATCCCTGGCTTCTATCATGTTTGAATTAAATCAGAAGATCTGGTATGAAAGCTAGGGCATCAATTATATATTTTTAAATGAATAAACAATTCAAAATCAAAACCCAACCACAAGAGTTTCTACTACCGATTATAATAGGTTAATAGGGCCTGGAAGTATAGAAGAGTAAACCCTCTAGAGACAAAGAAAGAGCGCAGAAGCAAGAAAAGGAGAAGGAGAGAAAATGGGAGGAAGAGAAGAAATGAAAACCCCTCTACCTTTCCCCCTGTGTTCTCAGTGGGTGACAGCGTGACCTGTGTGTGCCTTTTTGAAAGCTGGTAGTTTAGGGAAGGGCCCAGGTTGTCCTTTTCTAGTAAAATTGTTGCATTGGGATAACTCAGGTGGTCAGGGTGCTCAATTCATCTCTTTCATTAATAGGTAACTATGACATGTCAAGCTAGTGTCCTCATGTTTTGAGTTTCATTTTTCCCTCATTATAGGAAGTGGAGTTAGCAGTGTCTCCATCGGGATTCGAGAGAGTAGCCTATAGCGCACCTCCCCACAGCAGCAGTCAGATTTTATAGCTGCAATAGAGTATCAATTTGTCAACTGTCTTTCACAGTCACAGTGCCTAACACATTAGTGGCACGTGGTAAGTAGTGGTGAATGATCTAAAGGGATCATTGCTTCAATAAATGATCTGTGAAGGCTTGATGCATTCTTTAAACATGGAATTTATTTTTTTTGAATACCATCTCTCTGATAAGAATACCGTGTATGCATCTTATGGGGATTGACTCCTTTTCATTGCCTCTACCACCACTAAGTCCACAGCACAGTCAAATTAACCACTAACCCATTGAATCCCTCCCGAGATGTAGATTAGCCTAATGTTTTGTTATTGGGCTGTCCCCAAATAAAATGCAAGGAGAAAGATATACTTTTGGTCAAGCAGCATGCTAGCCTTTACTGAAAAATATTCGAGACCTCAACTGTGAATTCCCCCCTTTAAAGTAATAACCCTTTACAGAGGACTCCCAGTCCATAGTTGACGACTGCTTCACAACCCCAGCTGAAAGACTGCTAGGTGGCTGGCATGGGAGTCTACTTTTCATCTCTCAGTTCAACCACGGACAGAGATTCTTTGCCAGCTGAGAGTGACCACGAAGCTGGAAGAACCAACTGCGATCCCTTTCCTAATGACTGTTGCAGTATCCAGCCAGCAGGAGCCTGATTGTATTACAAAATCTCAGCTCTTTGCAGGATTTGAGGCTCCCTCGTGTACCAAATATGGATGAAGTTTAGAGTGACACATTTTAGTTTGTTGTGCTAGCCTCCACTTACAAAGATTCCCACCAGTTTTGTCTTCTGTAAGTATACAACTACAAAATATAAACTCTTAGTTCAGCCCTCAGCTGATCTGGGGTACCGTTAATAAATTCTCCACTACATAACTACTAATACAAAATTATCAATATTTTAGTTCTTTATCTTGTTACACAAACAGTGACATTTTAGACATTGTATCCTTAGGGGCCCTGCTTGATCCTCCTGTCTCATCATCTCTCCTTCTCTCAAAATATATTCTCCTCCTTCCCCCAACCCCAATATACCCCTTCATCCAATTTGGCATCTGTACTGCTACTGCATTTCTGGCTTCACATGGCCTCTCTGTTCAATTAGCAGAATGAGCTTCCAATTAGCAGAGAACAGGATCTGGCTGGCTCAACTTGGTTCAGGTGCTTGCTCTAGTTAAACAGTCTTCTGGGAAGGGATGTTATTGGTTTGCAGTTCATGAAACTAAGCTGACAATCTGAAATGGCGATGTGAGTACATTCTTCTAGAGTCATACACAAACTCACTGCCATGGAATGGCAACCTAATAGGACAGAGCAGAACTGCATCGTTGGGTCTCCAAGGCCGCAAATCTAAAGGAAAAGGAGACTTGATCTTTTTCCTGAGCTTATGGTTAACAGCTACCACGCTTCCCCTCAGAGACAAGCTAATGCAAAAGGGAAATTAATTTTCATACCGTCAGATTACACACAGTTATACATAGAAAATATGGGACTTGTTTTCAAATAGCATTTAGTGCTCCAAATTTACTAAATAATACATATTTCTACTTAAATTTCTTCATATGATATGCCATGCAATCACTTTGTGATTTACCATGTAGCCCATCTGCAATTGGCATGCTTCAAATAAAGACTCTTCTAATGTCTAATTCCCTTGGTGGTAAGAGAAGAGTAATTGAAGAAAATTGATGCCAAAGGGTATGTAGTCCAGTCCTATATATAATTACATAATATCATGTTATATATACAGAAATTGGCATCTAGAAGTTTTCAAACATTTTATTGTTTAAAATTGTATTATTGCACTTATTCAGGTTGATGGGCTTTTTACATTACTTTCACAGGTTATCCCTTAATACTATCCAAGGTGTTCTGACTCATGACAGATGCAAACGACAGAGTAAAACTACCCCACAGGATTTCAAAGACTGTATTCTTTTGTGTGTGCAGGTGTGTGGTTATTTTTCTTAAAACACAAAACAGTTTTATTGGCAAATAATTCACATGTTATATAATTCAGGAGATTAATTATATTAAAGAGACTTGTACAATGATCTCCATAATCTGATGAAAACCTTTTCTTCTTTCTTGTGCTCATGGTTATCAGCACCCCCTCTCTCCCCCAACTTCCCTTTCCACTCCCTGCCAGAAACTATCAATGTCATCACCGTCACTATTGCTTCAACTCTCGTGAATGTCACCTACAGGAATACAAAGATATAAAGCAAAATACAAACACACTGCACTTTGCATGAGTGTAGGGCTACTGCCCACCCTGCTCTGTGATCAGAGGGCTTTCACCAGAGGTTTAATCCTTGTGTGGACACTGCAAATGAATTTGGGGTTTCAACTCTTTTTTGACACCTTCTGAAAACCAGATGTTCACAATTTGAACCCTGATATCATTCTCTCCTTTGGATTTTTATTTTTATTTATTTTTTATAATTCCTGGATTAGACAGGCTGGTTTCTTCTTTGGGCTTAGTTTGCACCTCCCTTAGATAGCTGCCTATTTGAGGACAACCCATTGAAACCCCAGGCACTATTCTTTCTGACAACTGAAGATTATCTAGTTTGGTTTTATTTTTGTTGTTGTTTATACTTGTTATAACCACTACACCTTGAGTGATCTCATCATGAAGGTAAGCATTGAGCAGATCTTTGCCATCAGAACTAATTGTTCTTAGACTGAGGCCAGAATTGATTATGAACCCTTATCCATATTCATATATTGACTCTTTATATATGCCTCTTCATTCACTATAGAGTCATCATCATCATCATTTCAGGTTAGAGAACATTATCAATTATCTACTTGTGGCAGTAGGTAATTCCATTGACAGGGACAATAACTTACACAATGGGACAGATGCTAAAACATTGCTATGGCAAGGGAAATTACATAAGTACAGACTGGATATGAAACATAATACATGAAATACTAAGCAGTATATATTAAACTCCTGAGTGACTGGACATCATTTTCATAAGCAATTGGGATTGGTGGCAAGGAAAGCTTTTAAGAAAACGCATTCCCTAAGGTAGAATCACTGCTTTCCGATTATTACATGTCCTAAGAAAGCAAGGATGAATTGACACAGTAAGCATAAAAGTGGTTTTGGGTCATCATTGGGTATACTCAAGGAAAGAAATACCCACCAAAGCCCAAAGATTTCCAGTTCCATAAACTTAAGTAGTGGTCATCTGGTTCTGAAAAAACTAGGCAGTTTGTCTTAAGACCAGGGCTCCAGGTAGGTTGGAGCAGACAGCTCTCAGTTCACACAGTGGGATGTCCCCATGAGGAGAATGCTTGGGAAGAACAGAGTCTAAAATCCCAGCAGTCAATAGCATATGGTCTGGGTCATCCTCAAGGGCTATGTAGAAGCTAGGTCAAAATTATCCAATGAAGAAAGGAGTGTCACACCTATTCTCCCCCAGGGTTCTAAGTAAGTATTCTTAAGTGGGATTTTTTTGCTTTCATTCTCCCCGCCCCCTGCCATGAGAGTTTGTTCCTCTCTGTTTACCCAACAACAGAAATGTAATCGCTTTTCCCAAGATCTGCATGCCTCCTTCCACACCACCTGATTTGAGTAACCCTTTCGTAAAAATAAAGAGCTTCATCATTCCTCAGCATCTGGTGAGTTAGAGCTGGCTAACCCTGAGGTTACTAGTCCAACACTTAGCACACTGTAGGATGAGGGAATCGTTATGATGAACTGGCCATTTGTTGCATGAGATACTTTCAAAGTTTGCGTTTGTTTTTTATTTCAAACTTTCATAATTATTTTATTCCCTAGGTTATTGTTTCCTACATTGTTTTGTAAAGTTAAGTAGTCTCTGCTGGATTATTTTTTATAGATGATAATTATAGATTTGAAAAGAGAAAATGATAATGGGAGTCATAAAAATGACATTCAAGAGGCTGAGCCCCGGTGGCGTAGTGGTTGTGCATGGGACTGCGGCCCACTGGAATGGAGGTTCAATTCCAGCATCGGCTCCATAGGAGCAAAGGCTGGGTCTCCTACTCCCACCACCAGAGGGCAGTGATGCCCCCAAAACAAAAAAAAAATGACATTCAATAACAGCTCCCATACATCAAGCTGCAATTTTTTGATTTCTCCTCTATTGTGGTGCCAATGTATTTAATTGGCCTCTGGTTCATAGTGACCCAAGGTACAAAGAATAAAACCCTGCCTCATTTTGCCCCACTTCCAGGACTATTTACAAAGTAGACTGCTTGTGATTCATACGACTCTCAGGATTGATATTAGAAGAGAGGTCAACAGGATATTTCTCCTAGTCTGTCCTTTTTTAGGAATCTTCTCTGGAAATGGATTGGCATTATACCAGCCTGCAACTTTCCACAGGGGAAAAGAAAGTACTGACTATATATGAACAGATTAGAAAAAGTATACTTGGGTCTCATGCATGGAAGATGAGAATCATGCCACTGATCCAATATGACTCCCACTAATCTGTATAAGATTTCATTTATTTGCTAATAAAATGGAAACAATTAAAGCTACATCTCTTCTCATCACCCTGAAAACATGTCTTTGACAATGAATTTCCTTTTTAATCACTACCAATTCTTGTTCTCTACAGAAATAAGTAATAAAACACTATTACAAAATGATAGAAGCATTTATAAAACAAAAGCATCAAAATATGAAGTCATTTGTTTTTCAACAGATACTGTTAGGTCTTTATGTATTTGGAGGCTCGATTTCCATCTCAACCCCTTCCCAAACACATTCTGCCCTCTTCCATTGACCCATGTCCAAATGGCAGTGTGACAGCCTCATGTGATTCCTATCATGTTCCTTTTACATTTTTCTTGAGCTCTGGAAACACAAATACATTTGAAGGGGCAAGATTAGTGGTTCAATGGAGAAACATTTCCCAAGGAAATCCTCTCAGGACAGCCTTTGCCCCCTTCAAAGAATGAGTTAGCGCATTTTTTCTGATGAAAGGAGGAAAAAATAGAATTCCTCAACACAAATTCACTGACCTTTTTCTTTGAAATGCAGTTTTCAATTTTCTTAACAATTCATTGTAAGAATCCTCTGTGATCTTTTTTTCTTTTTAAGAACCCATGCTCTTTGAGAAAATCTATCAAGGTTACCATTTTGGAATTCCCCCCTAACTGCCACCATAACTTTCTGAGCTGGTCTCTCTGCCTTGTATTTAACAAGCCCAATAGATTTCCTTGAAAATTACTATCTTGCTGCTGAATCATATCAGACTTCAGCTGCCTGGGATTCATTCCATAAAATTATCTTCACTAGCTTTGATCTTATTAAATGACTGATGCAAAGAGCATCTCCTTGCTTGTCTTTGCGCAATATTTTATTTGTCCTTTCTTTTTGTAGAACTGAGATGGTAAGACTTTGTAGTAATAGAAAGTCTTCTTTCTCATATGCTAACTCACCAGAGCTACTTTCTGGGCCCAGAGGGGGACTTTAATATACTCTGCAGTTTGGCAGGAGTGATTTCTGACTAAAGAGTTGAAGGTGAAGTGGATCATTTTAGGATAAAGCACATCACTGTCTGTAAAGTCTTTCAGCAGTTGATTTTTTGGCCATAACTCCTCCTTTCTTAAGTAGCTATAGCCCACATTTCCAAACATATTGAATCTGCCATTCTCCCCTTTCTGGAAACAACAACAAAAACAACCCTCTCCACACTTTGACCATTAAAAATGCAATCCAGGATAATGTGGATCTATTTGCTTTGAGTCCCCTTTGGATGGTCCTTGTCCTCCCTGAGAGTGCATATTTCCCACTTCGGGAAATGATGAGCTATAGAATGTTGGAGCCTCTAGCAATCTGACCTCTAGAGAGACTGTGTGAAGCAGAAATCCCCTTCATCACACTAACCTACATGGTACATCTAGAATCTTGAGTGAGTATGCCTTAAACTTGTATTATGACAGTTATCACAATAAGCTTGTTTGATGGCTCAAACTCGTTTTATGGATATGATAGTGGTATACTTTCTTTAAAAGTGATATATGTAGAGATACACTGAGGAAATGCTATGAGGGCCACATCTGACTTCCTCTTACATAACTGGAGGGATTACAAAATCCAGCTCCAAATCTTCCCAGAGAATATTCCCATCAAGAGAGGCCAGACAAGTGCTTACTCTTTAATTGCCTCTATCCTATCCTCGTACCCGGAATCCTTCTCACAGAATTCTACTCCTCTTCTGCTTCACCCATCATTATAATGGCCAGACAGAACTCACAGACTGTAGTCACAGTAATGAGTAGTTAATTAAGTCAGGAATAGCAATACGAAGGAGACAGTTCTCTTTGCCTCTTCTCAGTCATGATAACAAGTACTTTTCTCTCTTGGCCAAGTAGGCCCCTGTCCTCTGCCATGTCATAGTGCATCAGACAAGTATTGCAAAAATTGTTTAGTGCTGATCAAAGCTCAACAGGCACCCTATGCTGCAACAAACGTCCTGCCAAAGGCACTAAAACTTAAAAAATTCCAGAAGCCTGTCACTCTCCCTCTGCTACAGGAATCCCAGATGGACTTTACTCTTGGCTCTTGTTCATGGTCATGGGTGTCTCAGCCCCTTCTTCTGAAATGACTCACTGTATTCCCAACAGAATATCAAAATTGGCCTATCCCTGAGTCAGAGTCATCTACTCTTTATATGCATACCATTGTCTGGCTTTTGGGTAGGAGATACAAACACTAGGTATACAAGACCCATTGCCCAACATAAGCAATTTTACTTCACTACATGCATATTAAATATTATACTCAGGTGATACTTAGATATTGCAAAAATGATTGCAATGCTGAACAAATCATTTAAAATGTGGGAAAACCTGACATAGGAATTAACATGGCCTGTGGGACCAACAGACCTTGGATTTGAAGTAGCACCACTACATACTTGCGAAGAACTTTGGCTATTCACTTGACCTGTTCAGTCTCACTCCTGTTAGGTATAAAATGTGAAAAAACTGTTAAAGAGCTCTGGGGATACAGTCAGTTAGTATCATGCTACTAATCAGAAGGCCAGCCATTTGAACCTACCGGTTGCTCTGGGAGAGAAAGATTCAGGAGTCTGTTTCTGTCAAGATTTACAGCTGCAGAAAACCTTGGGAGCATTCTACTTTGTGCTGGTGGTGTGCTATGAGCCAGAATCAACTCAATTGTAGTGTGTTTATTTTGATAAAGATTAGCGATGTGACATGCAGAGCACGAAGAATTATGTGGACACATTGCAGAAACCCAATTAATGATTCAAATTGTTATGCTGCCATTGTTTTTGCTATCACTGGCATGTTTTTAAATGAAACGGAAGACTGGAGTATCTTCTATGCAGCACTTTTTCCATAACATAAATTTGGTTAGAAATCAAGTTATGAGAAACAAAAATTTTTATTCCAGTAGAAATATTGAATATTTTATCATTTTAGAAGTTCAATTTTCTTCATTCATTCACCGTGTCTTCTGCCTTTATAAGATAAGGGACACATTCAATTTACACTGTCAAACACTAGCTACCTAGCTATCTAAACGTCTTCTCCTTTTAGCCTTCTTTTGTGTTTACTGTGCTGAGATAGTTAAAAGCTTTCCATAAAATGTAAAATCACCAACAGTCAAAATCTTCCTAAGATAAAAATGCTACCAGATAATAAATCTTTTGAGACAGAGAAATTATTTAGCTTAATAGTGTTTTATGAACTATATTTTGTACACATCAGATTTAAAAAAGCAGCAGTATTTCTATTTTGTTAAATGAATATTTTCTAAATGCTCATTATGCCGTCACCATGCTTGTTGCAATAAGAGTCCAAAAGGAAGAATATCACATCTCTCATCTCAGACTTTTTAAAGTCTCGTTGATGAATTGAATGATAAGAATTTCCCCCTGTGGAGAGATGCCCCTTTTGTGTACGTTAAGTAGGCAACGTGAATTGAGCTTCATTTCATATTCTCTGACATCAGACATGAGCTTTATAAGAAAATCCCTATCTTGGATTAGCACATACCATATTGTTTCTTGATTTCATGCTTATGCTAGCATTATGCTACTGCCTGGAGATTGTCTTTTCTTATGTGTGCCTAGTGATATATCCTACACCATGTCTGAAGTCCTCCTCTCTGAAGATGACCCTGCCTATTTAATTGATAATGTTCTTTCAAAAATCTATTAATATCTTTCACACAAACTTCAATCATCAGGTTGCATATTGTTCTGTTTGTTATAAAGAATATAAAGAAAAAGCCTGCTAGATTGCTTATAGTTACTTCCAGTTTTTTGCATTTCCCTTTCTTAATTTAAGATATCCTGAAGAAATACCCCCACCTTCCCTTAGATGATCAAAATTGTTCCTACCCAAAATTGTTCTTAAAATCTACCCAGTTGGTTCTCATTCTCTGTGCTGCAGAAGACAAAATGGCTCAGTCCTGTGCCACCTTCATGACCACAATCCATTCTTATAAGCACCCTATCAATCCATCCTCCACTTCAGAGATCTGCTGCTTTCCCAAGCATGATGTCCTTCTCCAGAGACTCTTCTAATTGCATGACTAAAGTACGTACGATAAAACTGAGTCACCCTTATTTTCAAGAAGCCTTCTGGATGTACTGTATCTGAAGTTGGCATGGGTCTTATTCTCACACTTTAAGGTGATTTCATTCATCTTTACCAACAACATAATTCAAATGCATCAACTCTACATCAAGCATAGACACTCAATACAGACTTGAAAGTTTGATTCAGCCAAGATAATTGGACACAGAGTATATTAGTTCAGTTTTTCTACTTGGAAAGTACAGTGACAATTATATTATAGGTATTAAAGAAATTCTACAGATGTTTAAATTACATTGGAAATTCTTAGAGGAAATTAGTTGTAAGATTTTTCATTTAAGTTGGGCGCTTCTGTCTTATTGTTTTCTTTGGTAGTTAAATGCAGACTTGTATGTGCAGCTCTTTTAGATGAAAATATCAACCAAATTGGTCATACTAATAATAAATTCATAACTGGAAATAATTACACTATTGCATTAAATTAACAAAATGATGTAAGAAAATGTCCATATTTACTGACAAATAAGCTATACACTTTTAATGCTGGAGCCCTATCATTAGAAGATTTCATTTTCCTAGGAATTAGTTTGATCATTTTCCTATGGAATGCTACCATGAGACAATTATTTGTCCACATAATACTTCTATTTTTAGAATTTCTAGTTCATGGCTATGTTTGGGTTGATGTCAATAATTAAGTAAATGTATAAAGTATATTTGGAGCTACTGTAAAAAGAGAAAGAATAAAAGTTTAGTCTTCCTAAGTTCTCTATTTCAGACATCTACTCATTTAAGATTGTCAAAAAGGAAAATTTTAGGGACAAAGCAATCTAGCAGTCTTTTCCTTTCTATTCTTAGCCAAAATAAATCTTATATTAAATAATGCTAACAGCCATATATTTGGCTGACTGTGTTTGAAATGACACACACAAAAAAGGATTTTTTAAAATTTATGTAAGCTTTGTTCAGGCTTCAAAAAATTCATGGAAAATGGAATTAAATATTAATGGGATTTTCCTCAGTAGTTTTCTTCTGATACCCCCATTATGTAATTAAAAGGTCTTTGATGCAAACTTTGAGTTTGCACGCCATCTCTTCAAGCTTAAGTCTCCTTTATAGTTCTTCACAAACCCATGGTCTCTGAGCTGAGTCCAATGGTTTCTGAGAGACTAAATCTGTACAGAGTCGATGATGTCATCTTTCTCCCACAGAGCAGTGGGTGAGTCTGAATTGCCAATTCTTGTCCAATGTATAATCAACTCTTCTATTAGGGTTTCTATTTTAATGCTCCATGAATGAAATTTGTTTATTTTGTCTCAATTATCAGTATTTCCTCACTCTTTCCTCACTCAGTATTGCTCTCACTCTTTGTGTTATAATTTATCTCCTGATGTGTCTCTTTAAATATGAACTCATATACTCACACATATGAGGAGGGGTAGCATCGAGAAATAGAGAAAGGCTCCACTGGACAGCAATTTCATAGTGCAGATTTTTCCTGCTTAGGCAGCCATTGAGAAATTCACCCTAAGTTAGTGCACCCAGTGGCATCACCAAGTAAGATTCTCACTGGTTACAGTGGATTTTTTTCATAAAAGCAGTTTCTCTTAAACCTCATTTTTTGCTTTGTGATGGTTGATTTAAGAGAACAGCTATGACTGAATGTTTTCTGTTTTGGAAAAAAAATGATAAAGCAACTGTTGTCATGTTAGATACAGCTTACAGCGACAGCAGTTAAGGAAAAATTCAAGTGTGCAAGTGCTTTTTCTCATTTCAAAAAAAGGTGAAAATTCAATTCTTGATAAACCTCATTCTGGATGTGTGTCAATGTTCGAGAAGATCAGACTGTTAATCAAACTTTCTCTTTAAAGGTTCTGAAAAGATGGTATAACAGTGTGTGACAAAAAAGCCTGATTTGTTGCTGATAGAGGACTGATTTTTCTACCAGGACAATACACCTGTCACACACCTGCTCAGTGCACCTGTTTTTTTTGGCAAAAACAAGTAGCATTCCTCGGTTGCTTCACACAGCTTACTTATCTGACCTTGCTCCATGTGATTTCTTTTTTGTTTCCACAAATGAAGACTATAAAAGGACAACAATATGACAACATGGAAGAGGTGAAGAAAGAAATAAAGGAGGTGCTGTCAGCCACTCAAACACATGAGATTGAAAACCATTTCCAAGAATGATATCACAGATTCGACAAATTTCTTAAGCATAAAGGAGGGTATTTTGGAGAAAATGTGAGTGTTTTGTAAAAACAAAACACAGAAAACAAAGCTTTCAAAAATACCTGTTTTCTTTTGGATTCCTCCTAGTATACATAAAACTAATACTCAAAACACATTCTCTCTTTTTCATGTATGTATATGTGGCTTATATGATATAAATATATAGATATGTAACCAAATACCATATCTATTGCCATCAAATTGACTCTGAATCATGATGTTCTAAAATATAATAGAACAGCCTGATAGGTTTCCCATTGTGACAAGTCTTCATGAAAGCATACTACTACATCTTTCTCATGAGGAGGAGCAGTTAGATGTCTGAATTGTTGGTGTTTAGGTTAGCAGTTTAGTCATATATATATATACACATAATTTTATCTATATAAAATATAAATATGATATATAAGCATTCTATCAACACACTGGACCTATTTATATACCATAGTTTGTGTTGAATGTGATAGCATGTTTATGATGATTATACTACTACTTTTACTAATACTGACAGTCATCAAAAATTTGATCATTGCAATGTACTATGTCTCACAAAACACTCTAGTCTTATTACTGTCTCCCACAGCACTCTCTGCTTTTCTTCTTGTGTCTATAATTCACTGCAGTGGCCACACAAATCTCACGCATAATGTCCATTATTATATGGGGTTTATTATGGAAGTCAATAGCTTAGAACTCAGGGGAAAATGCTCACGATAGGGTTGGTCAGTGAGAGAAGAGAACTTACAAAGTTCTCTCAGGGTTGCCACTAAATTCCCAAAGAGCATGTGATCATACTAAGTCCTATCCCAAAGGTTTACTCTGTCCCAACGCAATGCACACTGATGTTCATGCCCAGAGACTCTCAAACACTTGGTTTTACTTCTGTGTGCTCTGAAGCTGATTGCTCATTCTCATAACCTGACTCCTGGTTCTGATTCTGTTTCTCTAGTGTCAAAGCTGTCTTCTACACCAAGGAGGTTCACTGTACTGAGATCTGATGGTCCAGAGGACATGCTCCACTCATGGTCCTTGCTGGTAGTGAACTCCCACCTCTGCCTGTTCAGAGGCTAATTTTATACCCAGCAGGATGGCACTCACAGAGAACACTGTTAACAATCATGCACCACTGAATCCTATCCATATCTTCCCCATGATATTTTACCAGAATCATCAACGAAAGGTTTCCTAGTGAGAATTACAGATCTGATAGCTAGAAAAGGCACATTAAACAAGTCACTACCCAGAACCCCATAATGAATATCTTATTAGTTATCTCACATATGTTATCTTATTGAACCCATAAACTAGTTCTGAATGTAGTTATCATCCTACACAGTTCAGCTTAGAAATAATCAATGATCAATGTGCAAAAGAACTTAGAATTAATAAGGGGCAACCTTGAAATCTGGCTGCCTCTTAATCAGAGAAATGTCAGAGGAACTCCTGAGAAGGACTTGTTCCTTTGGCATGGCCCGCACTGGATGGCCCTCATTTCTTTTTCTATTTGCCATCTTTATGTCACTGCATCGCATTACCTCTACAGTTACAACTACCACCACCATGGCCCCACCCTGCTGTAACCATGGTCAAGGACTGATTCTTGCGAGCTCATTGCCAGCATATGCTCATAAAAAGAAGCGGTTCAATGTGAAGGCAATTGGCTTTTAAAGCTCCCATTTGATGGTTAGCATGATATGACAAAAGTCTTAGGGATTCCTTTTTACCCCCTCTTCATTCAAAAAGATGTGGATGGAGTAAGACAGAACATGGAGAATCAATTAACACTAAAGACCAGCTAGCAATTTTCTTTTAAATGCACAGTGATGGCCGGATAAACTAACCATTCACATATCTAGCAATCAGTACTGCACTGCTGTCCCTAAATCTGTGTATTTTGGGTGAGTCAGTAATTCCTCTTGTCTGCAGGGATTATTCAGCTGTCTTCTTTGGAGGGGATCAAATGTTTAAAGAAAAACAGAGAAAGCCTTTTCATCTCTCTGCCCTGAAAAATGTGAAATAAGCTCTGTCAATACCTATCTTTGGATTCCAAAATTTTCCTCAACCTTGATTATTCATGTCTCTCCAAACCTCAGCTATGCCCCTTAGGGTTAGGAAGGTATACAACTTTCAGTCAAATTGTCACAGAGAATTCCGCTTGACTTGGGGATTACCCCTATTTTTTCCTTTGATCAAAGTTGCAGTCTGTAGTTTTTTTGTTTTTTTTTGACCACTTCAAACAATTACTTTGGAAAGCATTTCTCTCTGTTTTTGTGTGCTTCAATCACTGATCCGGCAGCCTGAGCTTGATTCAACTAAAGAGGATCTTGGACTCGTTTCACAGGCTGTCTTAATTAACACAGAAATGAAATCAACACCCCCATGAGGGGGAAATTCTCTAATTAATAGATCTACTCAATCTGTTGGAAGCAAATACTAATTTTGCAGTATGATTTGAACCTTATAACTCTGACATTTGTGCCACTTTGGGAATTTCATGTGCCCTTTATGGCTGAACCCAAGAACACTTCGATGGAGTGTATTCAACCTTTCCCTTCCTAAGAAGATCGCTGGATAGAAATGTGGTGGGAACTTCATAAAACAGTAAAAACAGCACCTCTTTTGGTAGATTACTGAGCATCTCCTGTGTGGGAAAACTCTACTGACACAACTTCCTGAACACTCAGCGCTGGGTCTTTCTTCTCATTCAGGTTTTGCTTCATCCAAGTTCTTATTCCCTGGAGAGTTTCCCTCCTATTTTCTTAATACTTTGCTGCCTTTTGTTTCCAGGTCTTGCATGTGCTAATGATCTTGCTGAGAATCCTCTTATCTGCTTCATTTGCTTGGTTGAATTCTATGTACGCCTTAGGTCTCTGTTCAACATCTTTGCCTTCATTAGACTTCCCTTCTCCCTGATTCAGTTGAACATACCTTTTTGGCATTCCTATGTGTCCCTTTTAGCTCTGTCACAGTCCTGTGTACTGTCTTAGTCTGCATGGACTAGAGAAATACACTCATAAACACTTATAGGTGTATAAGAAAGAGCTTTATTTCAAAGAGCAATTGCATGTAAATAAACATCCCAGCCCAGTCCAGATCAAGTCCCTAAGTCCAACATTAGCACATATGTCCTTGAGAAAAATAATGCAAACCACCTAACAATTTCTAAGATATAACAATATCTCAACATAGGCATTTTTCTTTCTTTGAATAAAGTAAGGAAGCTGTTTGACTTGGGCTTCATAACCCATCTATAAAGTTTCCACACTCAGAGCCAAACTTTCACCCATCAATCAGAACCTTTCCCATTTATTGTACACTGTAAATTTCACTGCAAAAGCAGTTTTCAGCACATTTAATCTGATCAAACTTATGCATAAAGCTGGGGCTTCACTTGTGGCCAACAGTTTCCCTAATTTAGGTCCAACTATCTAACATCTCCATCTGGACTGGAAGAGATTATTCCTTTAATGATCTTGCTGGATACAATCATCCCCCATAAATGGCTTTGCTCTTGGGCCATATGAATGAAGCAGTGCTCTGCCTGTGGGAAAAAAGTCCCTACTTCCTACTATTTTTCTTTTTATGTGTCTGTCTTTAACATAGTAAAACATGAAAATAGAAAAAGGTGGAATAACTTTCACTAGGTACGGTCGGGTTTCTTCCCATTTCTTTGATTATTGTCTGAATGTGAACAGTAAAAACTACAACTCA